>JAKWJD010000078.1:0-29096 GCA_027705065.1 Solanum peruvianum
TCTCTTGTTCTTTCTCTTTTGTTTTATTCCAACCTTCTTTCCTTTACCCTAATTAAAATATAATTACGTGTAAAAGAGGACAATAAAACCTCACTAATTAACCCAAAGTTACCCCTTTTATCCCTCAAGGAATTAGACTTATTAATATTAACCCTAATCTTTATAATTAAGGAAAGAATAGTCCAAAACGACCCTTAAAACGTGTGGAGAAATCCTAAACTGCCTGGGATTTGCCCAACCTGTGACGGGCCGTCGTGCCTGCGACGGTCCGTCACGGTGGTCGTCGCAACCTCCCCAAATTCCAGGTGGGCTGTGACGGCCCGTCACCCCTGTGACGGTCCGTCCTGCACCTCCGTCATGACGGTCAGAAACTCGTTTCTTGTACCAAATTCTCAAAAGTTGAAGTGTTTTGCAACGGAAACTCACGACGGTTCGTCGTGGATGTGACGGCACGTCCTGTAGGTCCGTCACAATTTTAGAGAGTCGATTTTAATATCCAAATTGAAGAATTCTAAGTGTCATGGAATGAAACTTCCTCGACGGGCCGTCGTGACCACGACGGTCCGTCGTGACCACGACGGTCCGTCGTGACACCCGTCGTCCCCGCCAGTTTTTCCAGAATTAAAAATCTGCTGCTTAAAACGACTAAACAGGTCGTTACAATAGATACCAATTTACCCATCTTTCGTCCCCGAACGATCAAAAGAAGAAAAACAATGGCGAAAAGGAGTACCTGAATCTGTAAACAGATGTGGATATTTTTCGTGCATATCTGCCTCCTTCTCCCAAGTAGCTTCTTCAACCGGTCGATTCTTCCATTGAACTTTGATGGATGCAATCTCTCTCGACCTCAACTTGCGAACCTCTCTATCTAAAATAGCAATCGGTTCCTCTTCATAAGTCAAGTTCTCATCCAACAAAACTGAATCCCAACGGATAATGTATTTTCCATCTCCGGGTATCTCTTCAACATGGACACATGAACACCGGATGCACTCCGGACAGCCCTGGGCGCAAGGCTAATTCATAAGCCACCTCCCCTATTCGCTTAAGCACTTCAAATGGTCCAATGTACCTTGGACTTAACTTACCCCTTTTTCCGAACCGCATCACCCCTTTCATGGGTGAAACCTTCAACAAGACTTGTTCACCTTCCATGAACTCCAAATCTCTAAACTTTCGGTCTGCATACTCCTTTTGTCTACTTTGCGCTGCTAGAAGCTTTTCTTGAATAGCTTTCACCTTCTCCATCGAATCTCTCAACAGATCAGTCCCCCAAGGTCTAACTTCAAAGGCATCAAACAACCGATGGGAGATCTCACCCTCCTCCCATACAATGCTTCAAATGGAGCAATATCAATACTGGAGTGATAGCTATTATTGTATGAAAACTCCGCCAAAGGTAAAAAGCTATCCCAATGGCCACCAAACTCTATCACACATGCACGAAGCATATCCTCCAACACTTGAATAGTTCGCTCAGACTGACCATCAGTCTGAGGGTGAAACGCAGTACTAAGGTCCAACCTAGTACCTAATTCAGCATGTAATGTCCTCCAAAACTTAGAAGTAAACTGCGTACCTCTATCTGATATGATGGAGAGTGGAACTCCATGCAACCGAACAATCTCTGAGATGTAGATCTTGGCTAAATTCTCTGCATTGTAGGTCACCTTGACAGGAATGAAGTGAGCAGACTTAGTTAACCTATCAACAATCACCCAAATCGAGTCATACTTACCCAATGTCTTGGGAAGACCAACCACGAAGTCCATCGCGATTCTCTCCCACTTCCATTCAGGAATGGGCATTCTCTGAAGTGTTCCTCCGGGCCTCTGGTGTTCATACTTTACTTGTTTACAATTTGGACATTTGTCAACAAACTCAACAATATCACGCTTCATTCTACTCCACCAGAAGTGTTGCTTTAGGTCGCGATACATCTTGGTTGCACCAGGATGTATAGAATATCCGGAACTATGAGCCTCTGTCAGAATGATGGTGATCAAATCATCGATGCGGGGTACACATACCCTTCCCTTAATCCTCAAAACACCTTCCCCATCGATTATTGCTTCCTTAGCCTCTCCTTGCAACACTTTATTTCGAATTCGCCTTAGTTTCTCATCATCAAACTGTTTTCCCTTGATCTGGTCAAGGAAAAGATCTTGCCTCTACAAAGCTAAAATCCTCCATTCTCATTTATTTCTAACCTCATAAGGTCGTTAGCAAAAATCTGCACTTCTCTAGCCAATGGGCGTCTAGAAACTTGCAAATGAGCTAGACTTCCCATGCTTCCGGCCTTTCTACTCAAGGCATCCGCCACAACATTCGCCTTCCCCGGATGATACAAGATAGTGATATCGTAGTCCTTCAGTAGTTCCATCTATCTCCTCTGTCTCAAATTCAAATCTTTCTGAGTAAAGACATACTGTAGGCTACGATGGTCCGTATAGACCTCACACTTAACCCCATATAAATAATGCCTCCATTGCTTCAATGCAAACACTACCGCGGCCAATTCCAAGTCATGAGTTGGATAGTTACGTTCATGCACTTTTAATTGTCTTGAAGCATATGCAATCACGTTCTTCTCTTGCATTAGCACTGCACCCAAACCCGTATCGGATGCATCACAATAGACAATGAAGTTCTTACCCTCTACTGGCAAAGTAAGAATTGGTGCGATAGTCAACAAGGTCTTAAGCTTCTGAAAGCTTTCCTCACATTCATCTGACCATACAAATGGAACATTCTGCTTAGTCAAGTTCGTTAACTGGGAAGCAATAGAAGAGAATCCCTTGACAAATCGGCGGTAGTAGCTAGCTAACCCAACGAAACTCCTTATTTCTGACACGTTTGTAGGTCTTACCCAATTCTTCACCGTCTCAATCTTAGATGGATCCACCATCACTCCTTCCTTAGAAACCACATGCCCCAAGAAGGACACTGCATCTAGCCAAAACTCACACTTAGAGAACTTGGCATAAAGCTTTTTCTCCCTCAACATTTCCAATACAATTCTCAAATGCTCCTCATGTTCCTTCTTACTTTTAGAGTATACCAGTATATCATCTATAAATACAATCACAAAGAGATCCAAATACGGCTTAAATATCCCATTCATCAAGCTCATGAAGGCAGCAGGGGCATTCGTAAGACCAAAGGACATCACCAAAAATTCATAATGCCCATACCTAGTTCGAAAAGCAGTCTTTGGCACATCCGTTGCCCGTATTTTCAATTGATGATAACCGGATCTCAAGTCAATTTTAGAGAAGACACAAGCACCTTGTAACTAATCGAACAAGTCATCAATGCGAGGAATAGGATACTTGTTCTTAATAGTTACCTTGTTCAACTGCCGGTAGTCTATGCACATCCGAAAACTCCCATCCTTCTTCTTCACAAATAACACCGGAGCACCCCAAGGAGATGAATTGGTCTAATGAAGCCTTTGCTCAACAACTCTTGAAGTTGTGCCTTTAACTCTCTTAACTCCGCGGGAGCCATTCTATAAGGGGGTATGAAATGGGCGAGTACCCGGTTCCAGATCAATGCAGAAGTCTATATCCCTATCTGGTGGCATGCCAGGAAGATCTGCAGGGAACACATCCAAAAACTCACGGACTACGGAAACTGACTCAATCGAAGGTACTTGAGTAGTGTCATCCTTGAGATGTGCCAAGAAAGCTAAACACCCTTTACTCACCATTTTCTTAGCACGAAGAAAGGAGATGATACGCACCGGATTGGGAGTGTAGTCACCCTCCCACACTAACGGATCTGCCCCAGGCTTGGCTAACGTCACCGTTTTAGCATTACAATCCAAAATCGCAAAATTCGGAGAAAGCCAAGTCATACCATGAATTACATCAAAGTCACCCATTTCTAAAATAACCAAATCTACATATGTGTTGCTCCCCACAAAATTCACAAAACAAGACCTATACACTTTTTCGACTATCACAGACTCACCCACCGGAGTAGAAACGCGAATAGGCATGTCAAGTAATTCACAATGTAAATTTAGACCATTAGCAAATGAGGAAGATACATATGAAAACGTGGAGCCAGGGTCAAATAATACAGTTGCCATGCAATCACAAACCAAAAGATTACCTGTGATAACAGCATCAGATGCCTCCGCTTCAGATCTCCCAGGGAAAGCATAACAATGGGCCCTATCATTCGTCTGTCCGTTGCCTCTACCATGTTGTGTAGTAGTGGCTCCGTTTTGCCCATCACCTCTGCCGTTTTGGTGACCACCATTACCTCGACCACCACGTCCTCCAGAAAAACGGCCTCTACCATGACCACCCCTACCTCTAGCTAGTGGGGCTCTGTAACTCTGGTTTGGACAATACCTCTTAATGTGTCCAATCTCTCCACATCCATAACATTCTCTGGGTTCACGCATTGGCCTCTCAGAGAAGTGTTGACCGTTCTGAGGTGGACCCCCAACTACAGTCTGTAGTGAAGACTGAATTGGTCGAACTGAGTGACCACCGGAGCTCTGTCCTCTAGAGTAAGAACCATTAGACTCACCTCCCCTTCGAAACCTCTTTGATGTCGATGTCGTGGTGAAGTCATCTGGTTTCACTCCTTCCACCTCTATCACAATGTCTACCACCTCTTGGAAGGATGTTGCCGTAGCCGCTACCTGTAAGGCTGAAATCCGCAACTCTGACCTCAACCCCTTCACGAAACGGCGGATCCGTTCTTGTGGACTGAAACAAAGTTGGGTGGCATATCTGGATAGTGCGCGAAATTTAGCCTCATATGCGTTAACCGTCATCCTTCCCTGTTCAAGACTCAAGAACTCATCTCTTTTTCTATTCTCTCAAGTCCTTGGGATATACTTCTCCATAAACAAGCTAGAGAATGATTCCCAAGTCATAGGTGGTGCCTCTGTTGGTTGACACTCACATGTGAACGCCACCACATTTTGGCGTTCCCTTGAAACTGATAGCTCACGAACTCAACGCCAAACCGTTCTACTATACCCATCTTGTGTAGTAGCTCATGACAATCAACCAGAAAATCATAGGCATCCTCCGATTCTGCGCCCTTAAAGACTGGAGGTTTCAATTTCAAGAACTTACTGAAAAGTTCATGCTGATCGTTTGTCATAATAGGCCCAGTAGTCAGACGTGGAAATGTGCCTATTCCCAATGTTGCATCCATGCGGGGAGCCATAGTAGCCGCATGTCGTATCGCTGAAACCGGAGGTGTTGGTGCAGAAACCACTGGTGGTGTCTGACCCTGATCAGACAACCCGCTAAGATAAGCAAGTACTTGGTTGATCATCTCTGGGGTAGGTTGGGGTGGCATTTCCTCATTCTGCCCTTGTTCATTCTCCCCTTCCTCACCCTCTCTTACCGCTTCCTCAGTAGGTGGAGGAGTCACCGCCCTAGTATTAGATGGACTAGGTGCTCGTCCTCTTCCTCTAGAGGACGTCCTCCCACGACCTCTACCACGGCCTCTTGCCACTGTTCCTCCTCGAGCCACAGCCCTAGTGGCTGGCTCAGTCGTTTCTTGTCTTTCCGTTGTGGCTGCTGGTGTGGTCGTTGCTCTAGTTCTAACCATCTGCGAAATAGAGTGAAGATGGTCAGATACCAATTTGTATCACCTAGATACCAATTGGACTCAAGTAGTAGCACGAAAGAAAGAATGAAGAATGAAATTTTCCTAAAGTCTTATAGTCTCTCAAAGAAAAGTAAAGGCGTCCCCCTACCGTTCCTTAAGACTCTACTAGACCTGTTCTTGTGTGATGAGACCAACGAACCTAATGCTCTGATACCAAGTTTGTCACGACCCAAATCGGGACGCGACTGGCACCCACCATTTACCCTCCTATGTGAGCGAACCAACCAATCTAACCTTAACATTTTAATACAAAATCCTCAAAAGAATGCGGAAGACTTAAACTCATTAATAAAACAACTCAAAACTATTATTATATCCCCAAAATCTGGAAGTCATCATCACAAGAACATCTATCTCAAATTGCTAAACTAAAACTGTCTAAGAAGTTAAAACAATAAAAGCTAGTCCATGCCGGAAGTTCAAGGCATCAAGACTTGAAGAAGAAGACCCAGTCCAAGCTAGACGCGTTACCTCACCCTGAATTTCCGAAGGTAGTGAAGACTAGCTAGATCTACTGTTGATTTGAAGTTGACGGAACATTTGCTGCATTACACAAATAACAAAAAGAAAACATAAAAGTAGGGGGTCAGTACAACCACACGTACTGAGTAGATATCATCGGCTAACTCAAAATAGGAAAAAGTATATATCAATGATAATGTAAATCAACTACAATAATCAACATGTAGCAATAACAATATTAATTCATCAATGAATAATACACCGAGTTCACACATGAGGACTCAAGCCTCAATACCATACTCATTTGGGAATTAAGTTCATTAAATTTGAGTATATTCATTATCTTTCAAGTTTCTTATCTTTCTTCCTTCTTGTGTCGGTATGTGACACTCCGCTCCTCATATTCATTCTATCCTGGTGCCGGAACGTGGCACTCCGATCCTCATATACTATCCTGGTACCGGAACGTGGTACCCGATCCATATACTATCCTGGTGTCGGAACGTGACACTCGATCCTCATATTCTATCCTGGTGTCGGAACGTGACACTCCGATCCTCATATTCATTCTTCCTGGTACCGGAACGTGGCACCCAATCCATATACTTCCTGGTGTCGGAACGTGACACTCCGATCCTCATATTCATTCTATCCTGGTACCGGAACGTGGCACCCGATCCTCTATCTCTATCCTTGTACCGGAACGTGGCACCCGATTTCCTAATTCATCAAGCCTTCTTTCATACTAAGGCATCATCATTCTCATTATATAATTTATCAAGCCTTCTTTTACACTAAGGCATCATCATCAACAAGTGAATTAGGGTTTATTTCGAGATTTGGGATTCAATAACTTCATCATGCTTTGTTAATTCATCACAATTTTATAATCATAATCATGCAAGCATACAATTTAAGCACATAGCAGGGTTTACAATACTATCAACACATAATATTCACTATTAAGAGTTCACTACGAATATCGTAATATAACCATAACCTACCTCCACCGAAGAATTGAAATCAACAAGAAATCTCCCAAGCTTTGTTATTCCTCTTCCCTCTTCGATCGATAAATACTCTCTCAATTCGTGTCTCTCTTTTCTCTCTTGTTCTTTCTCTTTTGTTTTATTCCAACCCTCTTTCCTTTACCCTAATTAAAATATAATTACGTGTAAAAGAGGACAATAAAACCCCTCTAATTAACCCAAAGTTACCCCTTTTATCCCTCAAGGAATTAGACTAATTAATATTAACCCTCAATCTTTATAATTAAGGAAAGAATAGTCCAAAACGACCCTTAAAACTTGTGGAGAAATCCTAAACTGCCTGGGATTTGCGCAACCTGTGACGGGCCGTCGTGCCTGCGATGGTCCGTCACGGTGGTCGTCGCAACCTCCCCAAATTCCAGGTGGGCTGTGACGGCCCGTCACCCCTGTGACGGTTCCGTCCTGCACCTCCGTCATGACGGTCAGAAACTCGTTTTTGTACCATATTCTCAAAAGTTGAAGTGTTTTGCAACGGAAACTCACGACGGTTCGTCGTGGATGTGACGGCACGTCCTGCAGGTCCGTCACAATTACAGAGAGTCGATTTTAATATCCAAATTGAAGAATTCTAAGTGTCATGGAATGAAACTTCCTCGACGGGCCGTCGTGACCACGACGTCCGTCGTGACACCCGTCGTCCCCGCCAGTTTTTCCAGAATTAAAAATCTGCTGCTCAAAACGACTAAACAGTCGTTACATATATAAACAAACAATAACCTAATCGGAACCCATAAGCTAGAAAGGTACACAACAAACATACCCCAGCCAACCCCAATAAGATTGGCTTGTGGAAACAACAATAAATTATACCCGTCATTGGTTCTTTTACCATCAACTAAATAAGTAATGAAAATTACCCCACTAATTTCATAAATATAATTACAAATAGTCCAGCATAGCTATTTATAATCTATCGAAAAGTATAATATGCATGGAATATGAGTTTGACAATTGTTGATTACCATAAAGTTTAAATATGTGATTTGACCTTTAAGTTTTCTTACGTTTATCATATTATAATTCATGTTTTGATATATTGAAATAGGGAATTAAATTATATATATATTGTAGTACTTGAATACAATTAAGGTTATGTTATTTGGAGTCCAAGACTTAACCTTAAGCTTGGATATAAGAAACTGAACACTTGATATATCAATTGACCTCAAGATTAGGAACTTGAATATAGATTTGTGTTTGATGATTTTTGCGAATCTAGGCCAAATGTATAGAATGATTTAGTCTATGAACTTTTTTGCTTAAGAAAGTTGTATACTTGATAGATTGGAAACATTCTTAAGCATTGAGGAAAGGAAAAACGTTGCAGAAATAGTTTTCTTGACTTCTGTTCTTCGGTGGAGGTAGGTTATTCTTTATGCTATTCGATAGTAAGCTCTTAATAGTTATTGATATGCATTGAATGAAATTGTGAATTTTTATATGTACTTGATTATTTGGTTGTGTGTATTGGTTGTGTGTTTTGATATTGGTCTAAATGTTGAGACCATAGAAAATATATTTTTGAACACTCTTTATCGAAAGTATGCCTTTAATGAACAAGGCTTTATGAAATATTATAAATGAATAAAAATTGGTGATAATAAATAATAAATTAACGGTATAATTGGATCGAAGAGTCACGTTGCAACACAGTATTGTTGGATCAGAGTGTCATTTTCTAACACGATATAATTGGATCAACGTGTCGTGTTCCGACATGCTATAATTAGATAGGAGTGTCACATTCTGATACAATATAATTGGATGAGAGTATCACATTCCGACACGGTATTTTTGAATCGGAGTGTCACGTTTAGACACAAAATAATTGGATATGATTTTCACGTTCTTACAAAATAATATTAAAGGAAAAACATATTGAATTAACGGAATGTAGTCAATCTCAAAGAACTCAATTCCCCAAATGATTTCGTTGGAGGCATGAGTCCCCATGAATGATCTTGATATTGTCGACTTATTGCATACTTACTTTAGTGTTACTGACACTTGTTCATGTTGTTTGACATATGTTAAGTACTATAGTTGAGTTCATACAATTATTCATTCTATATTAGTTTCTATATTGGGTTTGTCGATGACACCTAATCAGTAAATGTTGCCACGTACTGAGCCCTACTTGTGTTTTTCTTCGTTTTCCTTTAATGGAGTGCAACGAGTGTACCAACGACTTTTAATTTTCCTCAGCTCTAGTCAACCTCCAGTATATCAGGTCAAAGGGTGAGCTATTCATTCAAGCCCGTGAGCTACTCTTTTATTTTAGTGTAGTTGATATTCTTAGACTTAGTATTTGGAGACTAGATGTCCTTGATGTGATGACTTTCAGGTTTTGGGAAATGATACATTAATAAGTTTTGGAGCTTCCATATTATTTGGTCATTCATAGTTGAATTATAGGTATATGTTGGGGTTTGGATTCCCTGGTTCGCCCACCTTGGAGGTTAAGTGTGGGTGCCACTCATGACTCATTTTGGGTTGTGACTGTCACAACCCAAAACGATTCATTAGTGATACCCACACTTAATCTCATAAGTTGACGAACCAAGGAATCCAAACCCGAATATATGCCAATAATTCAACTACGAATAACAAAAAATAATTCGGAAGCTTCAAAACTTATTAAAGTATCATTTTCAAGAACTGAAAGTCGTCACATCCAGAACATCTAATCTTCATATACTAAGTTTAAGAATATCAAATACAGCAGAATAAAAAAATAAAATTGTATGCGAACGAAAACATAGGACATCATGTCATGACCGAGAGAATTCAACACGAGCTTGAATGAATAGCTCACACTGGAACCTGATATGCTGGAGATTGACTAAGGCTAAAGGAAACTCAAACTTATTGGTACACTCGCTTCACTCCATAAAATGAAAACAAAGAGAAACACATGTAGGGATCAGTACAGGGCAACATTTACTGAGTAGGTATCATCGGCCAACCCAAAATAGAAACTAATATACAATGAGTAATAGTATGAACTCAACTATAAAAGTTAACAGGTGATAAACAACAAATAACATGAACAAGTGTCAACAACACTAAAGTAAGTATATAATATGTCTACCATATCAAGATCATCCATGAGGAATCGTGCCTCCAACCAAATAATTTGGGGAATTGAGTTCTTTTATATTGAGTAAATTCCGTTCATTCAATATGTTTTTCCTTTAATATGATGGTGTCTTAACGTGACACTCTAATCCAATTATACCGTGTAGGAATGTGACACTCCGATTCAAGAATACCGTTTCGGAATGTGACACTCCGATCCAAGAATTTTTATCAGAACGTGACACTCTGATCCAAGAATACCGTGTCGGAATGTGACACTCCGATCCAATTATACTATGTCGAAACGTGACACTCTGATCCAATTATACCGTGTCGGAATGTGAAACTCTTATCCAATTATACTACTAATTTATCATTTATATCACCACTTTAAATTCATTGATAATATTTCATCAAGCCTTATTTATTGAAGGAATCACTTCGATAGAGAGGATTTCAGATTATAAATCTCACGGCCTCAGGATTATAGACCAATCACAAACCACACAATCAAAGATTCAAGTACATAGAGAACTTTATATTATCATGCAATGCGTATCAATCACTATTAAGAATTTAGTATCAAATAGCATAAACCATAACCTACCTCCACCGAAGAATCTAAGTCAAGCAAGTTACTTCTTCAATACTTTTTCTTTCATCAATGCCTCCGAACCTTTCCAATGTATCAAGTATATATGCATAATGTATAAGTTAACGAGTCTATAAACACTTATGTTATTTTATGTGCAGCATAAATCCACCAAAACATCAAACTTATAATCTACTTTTCTAAAATTTAAACGTAAGGGTAAGTCTTAATTTCTCCAATTAGCATAACTTTAATGGAATTTAAATAACCCGATACACCTAATATTTTATTACCTAACTCAATATTTTAAAAATTGACTCATAACGTGATAACTATAGAATGAATTGGAAAATTAAGGTTACATCTATGTTCAGAAACTCTACCATAGAAAACCAAAACAAAATATTACATAATTTAAAACACCCATATGCAAATATCCTAATTTCATCACATAAATATCAAAGTTTATTACCCCACCTTACTCTCTTACTGCTCATAATACTTGGCCTCAATTTTCCAATCAATAATTACGTACAAGAATTTAAAACCTTCCAATTGTTTGTTATTCTTCGGTCAATCATTACGACATCATTAACTGCAATTAAACCCACCAAATTTTATAACCTGTAAATTTAATAACCTATTTTTCACATACCCCAACATCAAAAACTCCCTTAATTATAAACCTACAACATGTGCGGCTTATAATGACTCAATCGCTTATTTCCCAAATTAAATTCATACCTGATTGATCCTTCCTCCTGTGCGGCTTATGCACAATCGCCCGAACTCCCTTTTATTTTCTTTTTATCTAATAACTCAAAATTAATAAACCCTCCTTATTTATTATTTTAAACATAATAAAAGTGGTTCACTATTAATTTTAATGCTATTTTCTTTCATCACCAACTATGTAAATTATTAAAACTACCCCAATAATTCCCTAAGTGTAACAATAAATAGTCCAAAATATCCTTTTAAAACCTATGAAAAATCTTTATATGCAATAAAAAAAGTTCTAGTACTCAACATGACCAAATGAATTGTTAGATAAGATATCAATTTACCTATCGTTCGTCGTCGAACAATTAATGTTGGTGAGGGTAAGATAGAGTAGGACAATAAACTAAGTGTGTGAATATCCGTTGTGCATATCATGCTCAGTCTCCAAATGTCTTACCTCAAATCCATCAAACCAACCATTGAGATATCTACATCCCCTCTAATATTATGTCTCAAATAAGGTCATATTACTAATGAAGTGATAGTTATTGTTGTATGTAAGCTCAACTAACAACAAAATTTGTTCTCAATAGTCATCAAAACTAATCGTACACACATATGCAACATGTTCTCAAGGATCTTCACATAGCCATTAGATAGAATCTTTTCGCACATAACCATGATAAAATCTCAAAACAAATACGAATATATTTAGTAGTGAACTTGAAGCAACCACCACATAGTCATAGTTCACACATTATCATAAATCTTATCAATATTTTCTTCTCATAACATAAACGTTTCACGAGCTTGAGTTATAACAATATATCTTTAGACATCAGGTGCTCATCAAGGAAAACCAAACTTATCTGACCCAAAGAAGAAATTATCAAGTAACCACTTATCGAGCATTCTTATCAAATACATTTTCAAACCATAGCTATATCTCTTTCTATTTAATCATTTCATGAACAATACTAGCCTCAAACAAGGCTAATAACACTAGTTTCAAATTTGATAGTATTTTTTCATCGATATAAAACTATTAAATCACACCCAAAATTAACTTCACACCACTTTCATATACCATGCGTTAGCTATATTTCTAAACCATCACATACCTCATGCCAACACTTAGAAAATTCTTGGCCACTCAAATTAGTCGATATACTATAAGCTCATAACCTCTATAAACCTTCAAATCTTGCATCTTAACATTCTATGTAGTCCCATCATTAGAGGAGTATTAACCCAACTCTAAATTCTTAAATACCATGTAGAATTATATCTCACCTTCTAGATTATTGTTAAGTCATTTATCATCATTTGAGAAATCTAACCCCACATAAAGACTAATTTTTTCATGCCTCACTATTTGTCACCCAAATCAAAACTCAATCCATATAAAAGTCAATGATAACCCCCTAGTAAGTCTGTACTGAGCTAGTACATCTCATGGTCATATCTAAATTTGTAGAAAAAAATCAATATAACCTTCAACTACATCCCATGAGTTTATACGAGAGGTCTTTTTCCTTCACCAATAATCTATAATATTTTAACTTATACTGTAAACTAATGATTTAAAGTGAAATCCTCCTTCGGTGCTTTAATAATCAAACGTAACAAATTTTTCAATCAAAACTATGCATTGGTCCTTCCACATGTCTAATATCTAATGTAAACAATATATTATTTATTTTTATTTTACCTCACAAATTCAAAACTTTATAAAATATACCTCCACTAAAAGTAGATTCAAAATGAAATGTTTGAATTGTAAATTGAATAATGTAACTCAATTTTCTTATGTATCAACATGACTGAAACCTTGAAGATTTTTATGAATTTACATACCTTAATTATCATTGATCGCCTATTCATCGATCTTATAATATCATTCACTAAAAGTTTGACGCAGTTATTAAAAAAACTCAAAATCACAACAAAACTTATCATCACACTCGAGTTGAACGTATGTACACTCTTTTCTTAAGTATTATTATATAGGTATTAACTAATTTGATAAATACTTGACACTAAAACCATGACCATATTAAAATATATGAACCGACATGTCCTTCAATACCTCCAAAAGAAACCCTTTATCTATTGCAATTAGAAAAATTGTTCTTGTGGTCACCTCTTTCTGAAGATTGCATTATATCCCACAATTTTTACTTTATGACTCCAACTCTTTTAAATTCAACTCAAGTGGTGTTCCTACATCTCCTAGAACTTTCCATACAACCCCTTATCATCATTATGAGGTCTAATCACCTCCATTGTCTTAAATTAATATTTCTCTTATTAAATATTATATTAAAACACCTCATAATACACACTATAAATACAATTCCTCTACAATTTTAATGCAAGCACCACCCAAACGCAGCTGTTATTCGGACAAAAAAAATTAATCTTGCGGAGATCCGATTCCAATCTCCACCATTTAAATCAACCACAAAGATGTCAGGAACACGTAGTTCAAATTTTATCCCGATCCCACGTTTAGGTAATTGAGAAACACCATCTGACAGGTGCTGGTCGGAGAAAAGGTATGCCACAAAATAAATCCTTTTCTACTCTTTTCTCTCTTCTCTCTTGTTCAAATATCTCTCAAAACCTCTCTTATGTACTAATGTATTTGAAGGAGAATACTAATGAGTAGTTCAATTTTATCTTAAGATCATCCTCTATTTATACAATTGTGTTTTTCCTTACAAACTACAAATAGGATTATAATTTCAATTCTTTTTCTAATAGAACTGGAAACCAAATAAACAGAATAATTTGAATCTTTTTTCAAGTAGGATTCAGCCTAGTGCCCATCTCTTAAGAAAATACTAAATTTGATCTCAGATTCAGTGAAACACGTTCAAGACCTTGTTGCCACTAAAAGTGATTCTAAAAAAGAATTTTTGATACTAGTACAACAAGCGTAAATCATATAGGTCATATATCACCTTCTCTTTTTACCATCATGCTTAGCTAAACCTTCTCATTATTGAGATATGAACCTTTTCCTCGACATGACACCTTAAAATTTGGTATAACAATCAAATTTAAGGGACTAATTTCAATTTTATAAGCATTTTCTTAGTAAAATCTTCAATATACTTTACCCAAAGTATACTCACTAGGCCTTTCTTTTTCTATACATTTGTCATTCTAGTATGATTCTACTTTTTGAAGATTAAGATGAAATTTCCAGTAGTCCTTTAGACTCCTCAAGATACACTTCACAACCTAATTGCATTTATATCATACCCAACATCGACCACTAAAATTTCCTTTAAAATAATGCTCAATCTAAGCGCCTGTAGTAATAAATTAGTTGGTTTATCAAATGCGAATGCAAAACTAAATCTTATTATCTGACCATGTCATAAAACTAGTAACTACTTCAGTAGTTAGTATTCTGACTTGAAAATCAACATAATCGTTTCCACATAACCCTAGTAATGCCACGCCGTGAAAGTCCATTAGATATCTCCATAGAGCACATCATACCTATCCATAAGATCATAACCAAATAGCCTAGATATTTCTACCCATTGTATAATTGCATAACATTATTGAATATGTTCTCTCTAATATCCCATACAATTTGTTTTACTTCTTAGAACAATTCAATAACAAAAATAACACGCTTCCTAACTCTAACTAAGCAAGCCTCGATAACTTAATCTAATATAACCTCATTCTATGAAGTCATAGCAATGTCTTTACTAATCGACCCTCGAAATGAGACTGTCTCCACATTTTGCAATCGAAAAAATATACCTATTTCTTAGGATACATTTTTTTCTTTCTGTTGTTGCTATTTCAACTTCTAATACTCTAGTAGTAATAGTATTTGAAATGGAGTGAAAAAGTTAAGATACCAATTTGTATCACCTAGATACCAAAAGGATTGAAGTTGTAAAACGAAAGAAAGAAATGTGTTTTCCTAATTCTTATAGCTTCTTGATGAAAAGTAAAGGCATCCCCGTACCGTTCCGCAATACTCTACTAGATTTGTCTTTGTGTGATGTGATCAATGAGCCTAAGGCTTTGATATCAAGTTTGTAATGACCCAAAACGAGTTGTGAGTGACACCCATACTTAAACTCCTAAGTTGGTAAACCGAGGAATCCAAACCACAATATATGCCAGTATTTCAACTACGAATAACAAAAATAATGTGGAAGCTTAAAAACTTATTAATGTATCATTTTCCAAAACCTTAAAGTCATCACATCAAGGACATCTATTCTTCATATACTAAGTTTAAGAATATCAAGTACACAAAAATAAAAGAACAAAATAGTATGTGTCAGAAAACATAGGACATCATGTAATGACCAAGAGAATCTAACACGAGCTTGAATTAATAGCTCACCCTAGAACCACACATGATGGAGACTGGCTAGAGCTAAGAGAAATTTGAAGTCATTGGTACACTCGTTGAACTCCATAAAAGGAAATCAATGAAAAACACAAGTAGGGCTCAATACGGGGCAACATGTACTGAGTAGGTATGATCGCCAACCCAAAATAAAAACTAATATAAAATGAATAATAGTATGAACACAATTATAAAACTTAACATGTGATAAAGAACAAATAACATGACCAACTTTCAACAACGCTACAGTAAGTATTTCATAAGTCACATATATCAAACTCCCACGAATTGATCCTTTTTTCTGCTAACTGACTGAAATGCACCCCAATACGTATATGACCAATGCTGATGGAGTTAATAACACCCTCACTATTGTAAGATTAAATCCTATGAACCAACTGACATAAAATAAACTGGAATTCACAACTTCTCCCCGGGGAAAGCTAAAGTTTCAATGCGTGGAGGTGGTCCCTATCTCTATGGGGTCTCGATGGATCTATCCCTGCCCCGACTCGCACAATCTCACAAAGCAATCAAGATGTTGCTAACCCTGGCTTCGTTATTTTGTACTGCCAAGATTAGTAAATTCAAAATGCTATGTTGGCCTCCGTTGATGCTACACTTTCCCCCATTGTTGCGAGATCGACTACCTCGCCTCAGTAAGGACTCTAGTCCAGACCCATATTATCTCCATCAAATTCTATCACTTTGTGATGAACTTGCAACTGTTGGTGTGCCTATACCGAATTCAAAACTCATTGTTAAAATTCTTAGTGGACTCGGATATGAATTATGAGAACTCTCTGCTTCCATTCGTGCTCGAGATTCAACAATTTCCTATGAAAATTTTTACGGAAAACATCAGGATCACGATCTTTTTCTAAAGTTTGAGGACGAAAAGAAGCCGCGACCAACTAATATAACCAATGCAGCAGCACAGATTACCCCCGCAACTCCTCCTCTCCAGGGTAACTATGATTACTCTCGCATTCGATGTCCAAGTGAGAACCCTCCTCCCAACAATAGGCACCCTCCTCCAAACTATAGGCAATGGCAGGCACAACCATTTCAGCCAAAGAGAAACAACTAGCAGCAACCCTTTGACAAGAAAATTTTCTTCCAACTATGTGATCGTGTAGGTAATTTTGCTAAGGTCTGCAGATCTCAATCCCTTTACCATCTGCAAGCTCGGACAAACATTGCTGGTCATTTTCCTCCTCAATAGACCCCTTGAATTGTAAATAGTGGAGCAACTCATCATACTGCATCTGATGCTCAAAGCGTAGACAATATACATGACTACCACAGAGCTTAAAGGGATCACTATGGGCAATGGTCACACCATTACAATATTCCATACCGATAACACTACATAATTTAAACAAATAATCATTTCAAACATCTCAATACCTTATGCTCACCTCTTATTAAGACTTATCTTATTTTTGCTTCTCAGTTTTTTCGTGATAATCATTCCGCTATTATTTTTTTTAATTTTCATTATATTGTGAAGGATCTGAATACGGGGGCGTCTCTAGTTCGTAGGCAAAATAAAGATGGGTTGTACGAGTGGTCACCAGTCTGTAAACATCGTTCTCCTCAATGCAATGTGGTTGATCAAATTAACCCGTGGCATCGGCATTTAGGTCATCCTACTCTTCGCGTTTTTGATATTATCTTGAATAACTTTTCACTTCCTGTTTTAGATTCTAAAGGTAGTACTATTTGTTAATCTTATAAGATGCACATATTGACTTTCTCAGAAAATTCACTTAAAAGTAATAAGCCCCTACAAATCCTTTTAGCGATTTATATGGCCCATCTCCGGTTTTCAATTGTTGAAAAAAGATATTATGTGTTTTTTTTGATCAATTATCAAAATACATGTGGCTGTTTACTTTAAAATCAAAAAATGAAACTCTGGATGTTTTTCAAAATTTACATCATTGCTTGAACGGAGGTTTAATACCAAAGTTCAATCTTTTTATATAGATGGTGGTGGAAAATTTCAAAGTTTGCATTCCTATATCAAAACACATGGCATAGAATACTTAGTGCCACCCCCGTATGCTCCACAGCGAGTTGCTCTAGTCTAAAGACGACACCGTCATGTTATTAATACTACTAGACCTTTGTTGAATCAAGCGTCCTTATCATCACACTTTTGGAGTTTTGCCTGTCGACAAGTTGTCTATCTTACACATAAGCTAACTACTTCCAATCTTCAACATACCAGTCCATTTGATATTATATTTCAAAAGATGACAAAGTATGACTCCATTAAAGTATTTGGTTACCTCTGTTATTCCTAGCTCAAACCATATGCCAAAATAATATTAGAGCCTCGTTCGACTCAATGTGTATATTTAGGCTTTTCTAATAAACATTACAATCATCAATGTTTTGGTCCTTTAAAATCCAAAATATATCAATCACGTGATGTCCTATTTTTGAAAATTAGTTCCCATTTGATAGTAATTTTTATCATTTAAAAAGAACACAAAAAAAAATGTCTCTTGGCAAATTTTTTCATCTGGCCAACAATCACAGGATAATACTCGATATGCATATGATTTTTGTCAGTTTACTTCACCGATTGTGCAGCAACACGTGGACACACATTCACCCATTGCACCGTCTCAGGTACTTATGTTTCTCCCTTATATGATACTTCTTCTCCTTCTCGGATTCCTCCGTTTCCCCTTACCCATTCCATCCAAAATCCTATTTCCAGTTAAATGCTCATTCCGCAATCCACAATTATCACTTACCAACGCCGTAATAAGTCCACTGGTCCTTTGATCCAGAACCCTTTAGTACAGCCCTCTTCCTCATCACTTCTCCCACCTTCCATGGCCACACAACCTTCCCTTGTAGCCTCTACTTGTACAATGACGCCCACTCTTTACATGATTACTCAGACCAATAACCTTAAGCCTAAAAAATTCGACACAGTCTTTCAAACCACTTCTTACCTACCTAGAACCTTTTAGACATGTCAACATTTCACATAGGTGTGAAGCTACGAGAAATAAATTTGATGCTTCAAAAAAGGTAGTTGATTTTAAGAGGCTTTTCTGAATTAAATATAATCTTAATGATTATGTTGATAGGTACAAAGATCGTATGATTGCTAAAGGATTCACACAAAGAGATGTACTTGATTTTCAATGTACTTTTAGTCTTGCTGTAAAGCATGCACCTGTTCGACTTGTTCTTGTGATCGCAACATAACAAAGTTGTCCTATTCAACAACTTGATTTTAATAATGTCTTCCTGTAAGGTCATCTTGATGAGGAAAGTCAATATGCGCCACCAACCTACTTTTTGAAGATGCTGCGCATCTGACGCATATTTTCAAGCGGCACAAGGCTTTATATGGCCTCAAACTGGCTTCCAAGGACTGTTAATGAACTAAAAAATAGTTGGTTACTTTGGGATTTGTTAAATCACAATCTAATTCTTCTTTGTTTATGTTTCATAATTCTGATTTTTCTATACGTTAATGACATACTTATCCCGTGTAATTAGATTCACGGTGTTCACAACATTATTGATAATCATGCAAGCCGGTTCTCATTGAAGGATATTGGTCTACTTCATTATTTTCTTGGTCTTGAAGTCTTACCTTTTCCTGGTTGTCTTTTTTCTGTGTCAAATGAAATACATTACAGATCTTTTGTAGGAAGTTAATATGCAAATTTTCATGGGTGTTCCAACACCAATTGCTTCGATTGTGGCTTTCCCTGAGTTTGCTGAACAAATTTAGTTGATGGCTCTTTTTATTGGAGAATATTGGTAAACTTCATTAACTTTCTTGTTGTAACGACCTGTTTAGTCGTTTTGAGCAGCAGATTTTATTTCTGGAAAAACTGGCTGAGACGACGGTCACCACGATGGACCGTCATGGGCACGACGGACCGTCGAGGGTGTCTCGTCCCATAACACTTAGAATTCTGAAATTTGGGTTCTAAAATTGACTCTCTGTAATCTGTGACGGACCTCTAGGACGAACCGTCACAGCTACGACGAACCGTCGTGAGCTC
Organism: Solanum peruvianum; assembly: GCA_027705065.1. Lineage (NCBI taxonomy): Eukaryota > Viridiplantae > Streptophyta > Magnoliopsida > Solanales > Solanaceae > Solanum > Solanum peruvianum. The sequence continues at coordinate 19,990 of JAKWJD010000078.1, forward strand.
CGTTGCAAAACACTTCAACTCCTGAGAATTTTGTACGGGAAACGAGTCTCTGACCGTCATGACGGAAGTGCAAGACGGACCGTCACAGGTGTGACGGGACGTCACAGTGTCCTTGGTGAAAAATAGAGTTCTGATCGTTACGACGACCTGTGTGAAGGACCGTCGCAGGCACGACGGGCCGTCACAGGTTGCGCAAATCCCAGGCAGAATCGGATTCTTTACACGTTTTAAGGGACGTTTTGGACTATTCTTTCCTTAATTATAAAATTAGAGGGTTAATATTAATAAGTCTAATTACTTGGGGGTTAAAAGAGGTAACCTTAAGTTAATTAGTGGGTTTTATTGTCCTCTTTTACACTTAATTATATGTTAATTAGGGTAAAAGAAAGAGGGTTCGAACAAAAGAAAATAGAAAGAACAAGAGAGAAAGAGAGGAGTCGATCGAATTGGGAGAGGAGAAACGAGAAGCAGAACAAGGCTTTGGGAAAACTCTTGCTTGATCACTAGTCTTCGGTGGATGTATGTTATGGTTTTTACGATATTCGTAGTGAACTTTTAATAGTGAATGATATGTATTGGTGGTATTGTAAACCTATCTATATGCTTAACTGTATGCTTGCATGAATATGATTATGTGATTTTGATAAAAACAAGCATGATGAAAACCATTGAATCCCAAATCTTAAAAGAAACTTTAATCTACGTTATTAATGATGATGCCTTGGTATAAAAGAAGGCTTGATGAATTAAAGTAATGGGATTGGTGATGCCTTGGTATAGAGAAGGCTTGATGAACGGATAGAATGAGGTTAGTAGATCGGAGTGTCACGTTCCGACACATAGTATTAGTGGATCGGAGTGTCACGTTCCGACACAAAGTATTAGTGGATCGGAGTGTCACGTTCCGACACATAGTATTAGTGGGACGGGTGTCACGAACCGACACGTAGAATTAGGGGATCGGAGTGTCACGTACCGACACATGTAGGGGATCGGAGTGTCACGTTCCGACACATATGGGGGATCAGAGTGTCACGTACTGACACATATAGGGGATCGGGTGTCACGAACCGACACGTAGAATTAGGGGATCGGAGTGTCACGTACCGACACATAGTGGTAGGGGATCGGAGTGTCACGTACCAACACAAGAGGAAGAAAGATAATGAATCTTGAAAGATGATAATATACTCAATCTAATAAACTTAATTCCCAAATGAGTATGGTATGGAGGCTTGAGCCCTCATGGATGAACTGATGGTAAGTGTTGATGATTATAGTACTTGTTGTTGCTAATGTTGAGTTTATAGTTGATTTATAATATTACTTGATATATATTATCTTCTATTTTGAGTTGGCCAATGATATCTACTCAGTACTTGTGGTTGTACTGACCCCCTACTTTTATGTTTTCTTCTTTGTTATTTGTGTAATGCAGCAAATGCTCCGTCAACTTCAACTCAACAGTAGATCTAGCCAGTCTTTACTCCATCGGAAATTCAGGGTGAGCTAATGCGTCTAGCTTGGACTGGATCTTCTTCTTCAAGTCTTGATGCCTTGAACTTCCGGCATGGACTAGTTTTTAGTTATTTTAGTTCTTAGACATTCTTAGATAGTAATTTGATCATAAATGTTCTTGTGTTGATGACTTCCAGATTTTGGGGATAATAATAATAGTTTGAATTGTTTTATTTAATGAGTTTAAGTCTTCCGCATTACTTTCTGTTGATATTATATTGAAATGTTAAGGGTTAGATTGGTTGGTTCGCTCACATAGGAGGGTAAATGTGGGTGCCAGTCACGGCTCGATTTTGGGTCCTGACAAACTTGGTATCAAAGCATTAGGTTCATTGGTCTCATCACACTAGAACGAGTCTAGTAGAGTCTTAAGGAACGGTAGGGGGACGCCTTTACTTTTCTTTGAGAGGCTATAAGACTTTAGGAAGATTCCATTCTTTCATTCTTTCTTTTGTGCTACTACTTGAGTCCAATTGGTATCTAGGTGATACGAATTGGTATCTGACCATCTTCACTTTATTTCGCAGATGGTTAGAACTAGAGCAACGACCGCACCAGCAGCCACAACGGCAAGACAAGAAACGACCTAGCCAACCACTGGGGCTGTAGCTCGAGGAAGAACAGTGGAAAGAGGCCGTGGAAGAGGTCGTGGGAGGACGTCCTCTAGAGGGAGAGGACAAGAACCTAGCCCATCTGATACTAGGGCGGTGACTCCTCCACCGGCTGAGGAGGTGATAAGAGAGGGTGAGGAAGGGAGAGTGAACAAGTGCAAAATGAGGAATTGCCACCCCAACCTACCCCAGAGATGATCAACCAGGTACTTGCTTATCTTAGCGGGTTATCCGATCAGGGTCAGGCACCTCCAGTGGTTCTCTGCACCAACACCTCCGGTTTCAGAGATACGACATGCTGCTGCTGGGGCTCCTCGTATGGATGCCTCATTGGGAATAGGCACATTTCCACGTCTGACTACTGGGCCTATATGACAAATGATCAGCATGAACTTTTCAGTAAGTTCTTGAAATTGAAACCTCCAGTCTTTAAGGGTAGAATCAGAGGATGCCTACGATTTTCTGGTTGATTGTCACGCTACTACACAAGATGGGTATAGTAGAACGGTTTGGCGTTGAGTTCGTGAGCTATCAGTTTCAAGGGAACGCCAAAATGTGGTGGCGGTCACATGTTGAGTGTCAACCAACAGAGGCACAACCTATGACTTGGGAATCATTCTCTAGCTTGTTTATGGAGAAGTATATCCCAAGGACTTTGAGAGATAGAAAAGGGATGAGTTCTTGAGTCTAGAGCAAGGAAGGATGACGGTTAACGCATATGAGGCCAAATTCCGTGCATTATCCAGGTATGCCACCCAACTTTGTTTCAGTCCACAAGAACGGATTCGCCGTTTTGTGAAGGGGTTGAGGTCAGAATTGCGGATTTCAGCCTTACAGGTAGCGGCTACGGCAAAATCCTTCCAAGAGGTGGTAGACTTTGTGATAGAAGTGGAAGGAGTGAAGCCAGATGACTTCACCAAGACATCGACATCAAAAAGGTTTCGAAAGGGAGGAGAGTTCAATGGTTCTTATACTAGAGGGCAGAGTTCTGGAGGTTACTCAGTTCGACCAATTCAGTCTTCACTACAGACTGTAGTTGGGGGTCCACCCCAGACCGGTCAACACTTCTCCGAGAGACCTATGCCTGACTCCAGAGAGTGTTATGGATGTGGGGAGATTGGACATATTAGGAGAAATTGTCCGAATCAGAGTTACAGACCCCCAATAGCTAGAGGTAGAGGTGGTCATGGTAGAGGCCGCTTTTCCGGAGGACGTGGTGGTCGAGGTAATGGTGGTCACCACAACGGCAGAGGTGATGGGCAAACTGGAGCCACTACAACACAACATGGTAGGGGCAACGGACAGACAAGTAATGGGGCCCATTGTTACGCTTTCCTGGGAGATCTGAAGCGGAGGCATCAGATGCTTTTCATCACAGGTAACCTTTGATTTGTGATTGCATGGCTTCCGTATTGTTTGATCCTGAATCCACATTTTCTTATGTATCTTCCTCATTTGCTAATGGTCTGATTTACATTGTGAATTGCTTGACACGCCTATTCGTGTTTTTACTCCGGTGGGTGAGTCTGTGATAGTTAAAAGGTATATAGGTCTTGTTTGGTGAATTTTGTGGGGAGCACACTTATGCAGATTTGGTTATTTTAGAAATGGGTGACTTTGATGTAATTCTGGGTATGACTTGGCTTTCTCCGAATTTTGCGATTTTGGATTGTAATGCTAAAACTGTGACGTTAGCCAAGCCTGGGGCGGATCCGTTAGTGTGGGAGGGCGACTACACTTCCAGTCCGGTTCGTATCATCTCCTTTCTTCGTGCTAAGAAAATGGTTAGTAAAGGGTGTTTAGATTTCTTGGCACATCTCAAGGATGACACTACTCAAGTACCTTCAATTGAGTCAGTTTCGGTAGTCCCTGAGTTTCTGGATGTGTTCCCTGCAGATCTTCCTGGCATGCCACCGGATAGGGATATTGACTTCTGCATTGATTTGGAAACGGGTTCTCGCCCATTTCTATACCCCCTTATAGAATGGCTCCCGCAGAGTTAAGAGAGTTAAAGGCCCAACTTCAAGAGTTGTTGAGCAAAGGCTTCATTAGACCAAGTGCATCTCCTTGGGGTGCTCCGGTGTTATTTGTGAAGAAGAAGGATGGGAGCTTTCGGATGTGCATAGACTACAGACAACTTAACAAGGTAACTATTAAGAACAAGTACCCCATTCCTCGCATTGACGACTTGTTCGATCAGTTACAAGGTGCTTGTGTCTTCTCTAAAATTGACTTGAGATCCGGCTATCACCAATTGGAAATACGAGCAACGGATGTGCCAAAGACTGTTTTTCGAACTAGGTATGGGCATTATGAATTTGTGGTAATGTCTTTTGGTCTTACAAATGCCCCTGCTGCTTTCATGAGCTTGATGAACGGGATTTTCAAGCCATATTTGGACCTCTTTGTGATCGTGTTTATTGATGATATACTGATATACTCCAAGAGCAAGAAGGAACATGAGGAGCATTTGAGAATGGTGTTAGAGTTGTTGAGGAAGAAAAAGTTTTATGCGAAATTCTCCAAGTGTGAGTTTGGGCTAGATTTAGTGTCCTTCTTGGGGCACGTGGTTTCTAAGGATGGAGTGATGGTGGATCCATCTAAGATTGAGACGGTGAAAAATTGGGTAAGACCTACTAATGTGTCAGAGATAAGGAGCTTTGTGGGGTTAGCTAGCTACTACCGCCGATTTGTCAAGGGATTCTCTTCTATTGCTTCCCAATTAACGAACTTGACTAAGCAGAATGTTCCATTTATATGGTCGGATGAGTGTGAGGAAAGCTTTCAGAAACTCAAGACCTTGTTGACCAGTGCACCAATTCTTACCTTGCCAGTAGAGGGTAAGAACTTCATCGTTTATTGTGATGCATCCTATTCAGGTTTGGGTGCAGTGCTAATGCAAGAGAAGAATGTGATTGCTTATGCTTCGAGGCAATTAAAGGTGCATGAACGTAACTATCCGACCCATGATCTGGAGTTGGCCGCGGTAGTATTTGCACTAAAGCAATGGAGACACTACTTGTATGGGGTTAAATGTGAAGTCTATACAGACCATCGTAGCCTACAGTACGTCTTTACTACAAAAATATTGAACTTGAGACAGAGGAGATGGATGGAACTACTGAAGGACTACGACATCACTATCTTGTATCATCCGGGAAAGCGAATGTTGTGGCGGATGCTTTAAGTAGAAAGGCCGGAAGCATGGGAAGTCTAGCTCATTTGCAAGTTTCTAGACGCCCATTGGCTAGAGAGGTGCAGATTCTGGCTAATGACCTTATGAGGTTAGAAATAAATGAGAAGGGAGGATTGATAGCTTGTGTAGAGGCAAGATCTTCTTTTCTTGACAAGATCAAGGGAAGACAGTTTGATGATGAGAAACTAGGTCGAATTCGAGATAAAGTGTTGCGAGGAGAGGCTAAGGAAGCAATAATTGATGAGGAAGGTGTTTTGAGGATTAAGGGAAGGGTATGCGTACCCCGCATCGATGATTTGATCACCACTATTCTGACATAGGCTCATAGTTCCGGATATTCGATACATCCTGGTGAAACCAAGATGTACCGCGACCTAAAACAACATTTCTGGTGGAGTAGAATGAAGCGTGACATTGTGGATTTTGTTGCCAAATGTCCAAATTGTCAGCAAGTAAAGTATGAACACCAGAGGCCCGGAGGAACACTTCAGAGGATGTCCATTCCTGAATGGAAGTGGGAGAGAATTGCAATGGACTTTGTGGTTGGTCTTCCGAAGACATTGGGTAAGTTTGATTCCATTTGGGTGATTGTTGATAGATTAACTAAGTCCGCTCACTTCATTCCTGTCAAGGTGACCTACAATGCAGAGAAGTTAGCAAAAATCTACATCTCAGAAATCGTTCGACTGCACGGAGTTCCACTCTCCATTATATCAGACAGAGGTACGCAGTTTACTTCTAAGTTTTGGAGAACATTGCATGCTGAATTAGGTACTAGGTTGGATCTAGTACTGCTTTCACACCCTCAGACTGATGGTCAGTCTGAGCGAACGATTCAAGTGTTGGAGGATATGCTTCGTGCATGCGTGATAGAATTTGTGGTCATTGGGATAGCTTCTTACCTTTGGCAGAGTTTTCATACAATAATAGCTATCACTCCTATCGACATGGCTCCATTTGAAGCATTGTATGGAGGAGGTGTAGATCTCCCATTGGTTGGTTCGATGCATTTGAGGTTAGACCTTGGGGTACTGACCTCTTGAGAGATTCGTTAGATAAGGTGAAGTGCATTCAAGGGAAGCTTCTAGCGGCGCAAAGTAGACAAAAGGAGTATGCAGACCGAAGGGTTAGAGACTTGGAGTTCATGGAGGGTGAAACAGTCTTGTTGAAGGTTTCACCCATGAAAGGGGTGATGCGGTTTGGAAAAAGGGGTAAGCTAAGTCCAAGGTATATTGGACCATTTGAAGTGCTTAGGCGAATAGGGGAGGTAGCTTATGAATTAGCCTTGCCCCCAGGGCTGTCCGGAGTGAATCCGATATTTCATGTGTCCATGTTGAAAAGATACCACGGAGATGGAAACTACATTATCCGTTGGGATTCAGTTTTGCTTGATGAGAATTTTACTTATGAGGAGGAACCAGTTGCTATTTTAGATGGAGAGGTTCGCAAGTTGAGGTCAAGAGAGATTGCATCAATCAAAGTTCAATGGAAGAATCGACCGGTTGAAGAGGCTACTTGGGAAAAGGCGGCAGATATGCGAGAAAAATGTCCACATCTGTTTACAGATTCAGGTACTCCTTTTCGCCATCGTTTTTCTTCTTTTGATCGTTTGGGGACAAACGATGGGTAAATTGGTATCTATTGTAACGACCTGTTTAGTCGTTTTGAGCAGCAGATTTTATTTCTGGAAAAACTGGCTGAGACGACGGTCACCACGACGGACCGTCATGGGCACGAAAGACCGTCGAGGGTGTCTCGTCCCAGAACACTTAGAATTCTGAAATTTGGGTTCTAAAATCGACTCTCTGTAATCTGTGACGGACCTGCACGACGAACCGTCACAGCTACGACGAACCGTCGTGAGCTCCCGTTGCAAAACCCTTCAACTCTGAGAATTTGGTACGGGAAAGAGTCTCTGACCGTCATGACGGAAGTGCAGGACGGACCGTCACAGGTGTGACGGACCGTCACAGTGTCCTTGGTGAAAAATAGAGTTCTGATCGTTACGACGACCTGTGTGACGGACCGTCGCAGGCACGATGTGCCGTCACAGGTTGCGCAAATCCCAGGCAGAATCGGATTTCTTTACACGTTTTAAGGGACGTTTTGGACTATTCTTTCCTTAATTATAAAGTTAGAGGGTTAATATTAATAAGTCTAATTACTTGGGGGTTAAAAGAGGTAACCTTAAGTTAATTAGTGGGTTTTATTGTCCTCTTTTCCACTTAATTATATGTTAATTAGGGTAAAAGAAAGAGGGTTTGAACAAAAGAAAACTGAAAGAACAAGAGAGAAATAGAGGAGTCGATCGAATTGGGAGAGGAGAAACGAGAAGCAGAACAAGGCTTTGGGAAAACTCTTGCTTGATCACTAGTCTTCAGTGGAGGTAGGTTATGGTTTTTACGATATTCGTAGTGAACTTTTAATAGTGAATGATATGTATTGGTGGTATTGTAAACCTGTCTATATGCTTAACTGTATGCTTGCATGAATATGATTATGTGATTTTGATAAAACAAGCATGATGAAAACCATTGAATCCCAAATCTTGAAAGAAACTTTAATCTACGTTATTAATGATGATGCCTTGGTATAAAAGAAGGCTTGATGAATTAAAGTAATGGGATTGGTGATGCCTTGGTATAGAGAAGGCTTGATGAACGGATAGAATGAGGTTAGTGGATCGGAGTGTCACATTCCGACACATAGTATTAGTGGATCGGAGTGTCACGTTCCGACACATAGTATTAGTGGATCAGAGTGTCACGTTCCGACACATAGTATTAGTGGGACGGGTGTCACGAACCGACAGGTAGAATTAGGGGATCGGAGTGTCACGTACCGACACATGTAGGGGATCGGAGTGTCACGTTCTGACATATATAGGGGATCGGAGTGTCACGTACCGACACATATAGGGGATCGGGTGTCACGAACCGACATGTAGAATTAGGTGATCGGAGTGTCACATACCGACACATAGTGGTAGGGGATCGGAGTGTCACGTACCGACACAAGAGGAAGAAAGATAATGAATCTTGAAAGATGATAAATATACTCAATCTAATAAACTTAATTCCCAAATGAGTATGGTATGGAGGCTTGAGCCCTCATGGATGAACTTGATGGTACGTGTTGATGAATATAGTACTTGTTGTTGCTACATGTTGAGTTTATAGTTGATTTATAATATTACTTGATATATATTATCTTCTATTTTGAGTTGGCCGATGATATCTACTCAGTACTTGTGGTTGTACTGACCCCCTACTTTTATGTTTTCTTCTTTGTTATTTGTGTAATGCAGCAAACGCTCCGTCAACTTCAACTCAACAGTAGATCTAGCCAGTCTTCACTCCATCGGAAATTCAGGGTGAGCTAATGCGTCTAGCTTGGACTGGATCTTCTTCTTCAAGTCTTGATGCCTTGAACTTCCGGCATAGACTAGTTTTTAGTTATTTTAGTTCTTAGACATTCTTAGATAGTAATTTGATCATAGATGTTCTTGTGTTGATGACTTCCAGATTTTGGGGATAATAATAATAGTTTGAATTGTTTTATTTAATGAGTTTAAGTCTTCCGCATTACTTTCTGTTGATATTATATTGAAATGTTAAGGGTTAGATTGGTTGGTTCTCTCACATAGGAGGGTAAACGTGGGTGCCAGTCACGGCTCGGTTTTGGGTCCTGACACTTGTACACGTCCGAACATAGTATTTGCTGTTAGCAAACTCTCAAAGTCCATGAACCAGCCCTTATTATCACATTGAACAGCCATGAAG
>JAKWJD010000079.1:0-29175 GCA_027705065.1 Solanum peruvianum
AATGGAGCCATATCAATACTTGAGTGATAGCTATTATTGTATGAAAACTCCGCTAAGGTAAGAATTATCCCAATGACCATCCAATTTTATCACACATGCACGAAGCATATCCTCCAACACTTGAATCGTTCGCTCAGACTGACCATCGGTCTGAGGGTGAAATGCAGACTAAGGTCCAACCTAGTACCTAATTCAGCATGCAATGTTCTCCAAAACTTAGAAGTAACTGCGTACCTCTATCTGATATGATGAGAGTGGAACTCCATGCAATCGAACGATTTTTGAGATATAGATTTTGGCTAAACTTCTCTGCATTGTAGGTCACCTTGACCGGAATGAAGTGAGCAGACTTAGTTAATCTGTCCACAATTACCCAAATAGAATCAAACTTTCCCAATGTCTTTGAAACCAACCACGAAGTCCATTGCAATTATCTCCCACTTCCATTCAGGAATGGGCATTCTCTGAAGTGTTCCTCCGGCCTCTGGTGTTCCTACTTTACTTGTTGACAATTTGGACATTTGGCAACAAAATCAACAATGTCCGCTTCATTCTACTCCACCAAAAGTGTTGCTTTAGGTCACGGTACATCTTGGTTGCACGAGGATGTATAGAATATCCGGAACTATGAGCCTCTGTAAGAATAGTGTGGATCAAATCATCAACACGGGGCACACATACCCTTCCCTTAACCTCAAAACACCTTCCTCATCCTTATGGCCTCTTAGCCTCTCCTCGCAACACCATATCCCGAATTCGGCTTAGTTTCTCATCATCAAACTGCTTTCCCTTAATCTTGTCAAGAAAAGAAGATCTCGCCTCCACACAAGCCAAAATCTCTCCCTTCTCATTTACTTCTAGCCTCAGAAGTCATTAGCCAAGTTTTGGATTTCTCTAGCCAACGGGCGTCTAGCAACTTGCAAGTGAGCTAGACTTCCCATGCTTCCTGCCTTCCTACTAAAGCATCTGCCACAACATTAGCTTTTCCCGGATGATACAGAATAGTGATATCGTATTCCTTCAGTAGTTCCATCCATCTCCTCTCTCAAATTCAAATCTTTCTGAGTAAAGACATACTGTAGGCTACGATGATCCGTATAGACTTGACACTTAACCCCATATAAATAGTGTCTCCATTGCTTTAATGCGAATACTACCTGTCACGACCCAAACCGGGGACGCGACTGGCACCCACATTCACCCTCCTATGTGAGCGAACCAACCAATCTAAACCTTAACATTTCAACATATACCAACCGAAAATAATGCGGAAGACTTAACTCATTAATAAAACAATTTCAAAACTATTATTATTATCCCCAAAATCTGGAAGTCATCATCACAAGAACATCTATCTCAAATTCCTAAACTAAAACTGTCTAAGAAGCTAAAACAAATACTAGCTAGTCCATGCCGGAAGTTCAAGGCATCAAGACTTGAAGAAAAAGATCCAGTCCAAGCTAGACGCATTAGCTCACCCTGAATGTCCGATGAAGTGAAGACTGGCTAGATCTACTGTTGAGTTGAAGACGACGGAACTTTTGCTGCATTCCACAATAACAAAGAAGAACATAAAAGTAGGGGGGTCAGTACAACCACAAGTACTGAGTAAGTATCATCGGCCAACTCAAAAAATAGAAGATAATATATATCAAGTAATATCATAAATCAACTATGATGCTTAACATGTAGCAACAACAAGTACTATATCATTAACAATTTCCACTAAGTTCACACATGAGGACTCAAGCCTCAATACCATACTCATTTGGGATTGGGTTCATTAGATTGAGTATATTCATTATCTTTCAAGATTCATTATCTTTCTTCCTCTTGTGTCGGTACGTGACACTCCGCTCCTCTATTTCTATCCTGGTGCCGGAACGTGGCACTCCGATCCTCATATCTATCCTGGTACCGGAACGTGGCACCCGATCCATATACTATCCTGGTGTCGGAACGTACACTCCGATCCTCATTCTATCCTGGTACCGGAACGTGGCACCTGATCCCCTAATTCATCAAGCCTTCTTTACACTAAGGCGTCATCAATCTCATTATATAATATATCAAGCCTTCTTTTACACAAGGCATCATCATTAACAAGTGAATTAGGTTTTCTTTCAAGATTTAGGATTCAATAGCTTTATCATGCTTATTTATTCACAATTTCATAATCACAATCATGCAGCATACAATTAAGCACATAGCAAGGTTTACATACTATCAATACATATCATTCACTATTAAGAGTTCACTACGAATATCGTAAAATAACCATAACCTACCTCCACCGAAGAATTGGAATCAACAAGCAATTTCCCAAGCTTTGATATTCTTCTTCCTCGTTCGACTCTCTCAATCGATCAATCTCTCTCTCCTCTCTCTTTTCTTTTGTTTTCTTTGTTCAAACCCTCTTTCTTTTACCCTAATTAACATATAATTAAGTGTAAAAGAGGACAATAAAACCCACTAATTAACTTAAGGTTACCTCTTTTAACCCCCAAGTAATTAGACTTATTAATATTAACCCTCTAACTTTATAATTAAGGAAGAATAGTCCAATACGTCCCTTAAACGTGTAAGAAATCCGATTCTGCTGGGATTTGCGCAACCTTTGACGGCCCGTCGTGCCTGCGACGGTCCGTCACGCAGGTCGTCGCAGCCCTTTCGAACTCAAGTGGGCTGACGGTCCCGTCACACCTGTGACGGTCCGTCCTGCACCTCCGTCATGACGATCAGAACAAAGACTCGTTTCCTGTACCAAATTCTCAAAAGTTGAAGTGTTTTGCAACGGGAGATTACGATGGCTCGTCGTGGAGTTGACGGCACGTCCTGCAGGTCCGTCACATATTACAGAGAGTCGATTTTCAGTACCCAATTTCAGAATTTCTAAGTATGCTGGAACGAGACCCTGCGACGGTCCGTCGTACCTGTGACGGCCCGTCGTGGGTTCCGTCGTTTCAGCCAATTTTCCAGAAAATAAAATATGCTGCTCAAAACGACTAAACAGGTCGTTACCCTACCCTACCGCGGCCAACTCCAAATCATGGGTCGGGTAATTGTGTTCGTGCACCTTTAATTGCCTTGAAGCATAAGCAATTACATTCTTCCTCTTGCATTAGCACTGCACCCAAACCTGAATAGGATGCATCACAATAGACATGAAATTCTTACCTTCCACTGGCAAGGTGAGAATGGGTGCAGTAATCAACAAAGTCTTGAGCTTCTGAAAGCTTTCCTCGCACTCATCCGACCATACAAATGAACATTCTGCTTAGTCAAGTTCGTCAAATTGGAATCAATGGAAGAGAATCCCTTGAAAATCGACGGTAATAGCTAGCTAAACCAACAAAGCTCCTATGTTCTTTCTTGCTCTTTGAGTATATCAGTATATCATCAATAAATACGATCACAAAGAGATCCAGATATGGCTTAAAAATTCGTTCGTTCATCAAGCTCATGAAAGCAGCAGGGGCATTCGTAAGACCAAAAGACATCACTACAAATTCGTAATGCCCATACCTGGTCCGAGAAAGCAGTCTTTGGCACATCCGTTGCCCGTATTTTCAATTGATGATAACCGGATCTCAGTCAATCTTTGAGAAGACACAAGCACCTTGTAACTGATCGAACAAGTCATCATGCGAGAACGTGATACTTGTTCTTAATAGTTACCTTGTTCAACTGCCGGTAGTCTATGCACATCCGAAAACTCCCATCCTTCTTCTTCACAAATAACACCGGAGCACCCCAAGGAGGCACTTGGCCTAATGAAGCCTTTGCTCAACAACTCTTGAAGGTTGGCATTTAACTCTCTTAACCTCCGCGGGAGCCATTCTATAAGGGGGTATAGAAATGGGGCGAGTACCCGGTTCCAGATCAATGCAAAAATCAATATCTCTATCCGGTGGCATACCAGGAAGATCTGTAGGGAACACATCCAGAAACTCACGGACTATCGAAACCGACTCAATTGAAGGTACTTGAGTAGTGTCATCCCTAAGATGTGCCAAGAAAGCCAAACACCCTTTGCTAACCATTTTCTTAGCATGAAGAAAGAAGATGATACGAACCGGAGTGGAAGTGTAGTCGCCCTCCCACACTAACTGATCTGTCCCAGGCTTGGCTAACGTCACAGTTTTAGCATTACAATCCAAGATTGCAAAATTTGGAGAAAGCCAAGTCATACCAAGAATTACATCGAAATCAACCATTTCTAAGATAACCAAGTCTACATGAGTATTGCTCCCCATAAAAGTCACCAGACAAGACCTATATACCTTTTAGATGTTGATGCCATGGTGAAGTCATCTGGCTTCACTCCCTCTACCTCTATCACGAAGTCTACCACTTCTTGAAAGGATTTGGCTATAGCCGCTACCTGTAAGGCTGAAATCCGCAAATTTGACCTCAATCCTTTCACAAAACGGCGAATCCGCTCTTGTGGACTAAAACAAAGCTGGGTGGCATACCTGGATAACGCCCGAAACATAGCCTCCTACGCAGTAACCGACATCCTGTCTTGCTCTAGGCTTAGAAACTCATCTCTCCTCCTATCCCTCAAGGTACGGGGTATATACTTCTCCACAAACAAGCTAGAGAATGATGCCCAAGTCATAGGTGGTGCCTCTATTGGTTGACACTCAACATGTGACCGCCACCACATTTTGGCGTTCCCTTGAAACTGATAGGTCACAAACTCAACACCAAATCGTTCTACTATACCCATCTTGTGTAGTAGCTCATGACAGTCAACCAGAAAATCGTAGGCATCCTCCGATTCAGCACCCTTGAAGACTGGAGGTTTCAATTTCAAGAACTTACTGAAAAGTTCATGCTGATCGTTTGTCATTATAGGCCCTGTAGTCAAACGAGGAAACATGCCTATTTCCAATGAGGCATCCATGCGGGGAGCCTCAGCAGCGGCCTGTCGTACTTCCGGAACCTGAGGTGCTGGTGCAGAAAACACTGGAGGTGTCTGGCCTTGATCAGATAACCCGCTAAGATAAGCAAAACCTGATTATCATCTCTGGGTAGGTTGTGGGTGGTAATTCCTCATTCTGCACTTGCTCACTTTCCCCTTTCTCACCCTCTCTTACTACTTCCTCAGTCGGTGGAGGAGTCACCGCCCTAGTACTAGATGGGCCAGGTGCTTGCCCTCTTCCTCTAGAGGACGTCCTCACGCGACCTCTACCACGGCCTCTTGCCACTAATCTTCCTCGAGCTACAGCCCCAGTGGCTGGCTCAGTTGCATCTTGTCTTGCCGGTGTTGGTGTTGGCGCCGCTGTTGCTCTAGTTCTAACCATCCGCGAAATAGAGTGAAGATGGTCAGATACCAATTTGTATCACCTAGATACCAATTGGATCCAAGTAATAGCACGAAAGAAAGAAAGAATGGAATTTTCCTAAAGTCCTATAGCCTCTCAAAGAAAAGTAAAGGCGTCCCCCTACCGTTCCTTAAGACTCTACTAGACTCGTTCTTGTGTGATGAGACCAACGAACCTAATGCTCTGATACCAAGTTTGTCACAACCCAAAACCAAGCCGCGAGTGGCACCCACACTTATCCTACTATGTGAGCGAACCAACCAATCTAAACCCCAACATTTCAACATAATGAACAAAATACAATGTGGAAGACTTAAACTTATTAATGAAAATCAATTCAATAACTTCTAAAAACTCAACATCTATTATTATCCCCAAAATCTGGAAGTCATCATCACAAGAACATCTACCCTCAAATTACTAATCTAAGAGTATCTAAGAAGCTAAAATAAGTAAAAAGCTAGTCCATGCCGGAATTTCAAGGCATCAAGACATGAAGAGGAAGATCTAGTCCAATCTAGAAGCAATAGCTCACCCTGAAATCCGGTGTAATGAAGACTGGCTAGAGTTGCGGTTGAGTTGAAGACGACGGCACGTTTGCTGCACTCCACAAATAATCAAGAAAACAAATACAAGTAGGGGTCAGTACAAGGCACAAGTACTGAGTAGGTATCATCGGCCAACTCAAAATAGAAAACAGTATATATCAGATAATAACATAAAATCAACCATATAACTCAACAGGTGAAAACAACAAGTTCACAAATCATGTGTAACAACATCAAAACACACCTATGAGAACTCAAGTCTCCACACCATACTCATTTGGGATATAGGTTGTTTTCATTCGAATTTATTAACATTATTTCAAGATTCATATTCTTTATTCCTCTTGTGTCGGTACGTGACACTCCGCTCCCCTTTCAAGATTCATTATCCTTATTCCTCTTGTATCGGTACGTGACACTCCGCTCTCCTACTACTATGTGTCGGAACGTGACACTCCGATCCCCTACTACTATGTGTCGGAACGTGACACTTCGATCCCCTAATTCTACGTGTCGGTTCGTGACACCCGATCCCCTAATTCTACGTGTCGGTTCGTGACACCCGATCCCCTAATACTATGTGTCGGAACGTGACACTCCGATCCCCTAATTCTACGTGTCGGTTCGTGAAACCTGATCCACTAATACTATGTGTCGGAACGTGACACTCCGATCCCCTAATTCTACGTGTCGGTTCGTGACACCCGATCCCCTAATTCTATGTGTCGGTTCGTGACACCCGCTCCACTAATCTCATTCTATTAATTCATCAATCCTTCTTTTATACCAAGGCATCATCAATCTCATTACTTTAGTTCATCAAACCTTCTCTTATACCAAGGCATCATCAATCTCATTACTTTAGTTCATCAAGCCTTCTTTTATACCAAGGCATCATCATTAACAAAGTAAATTTAGGATTAGAGATTCAATAGCCTCATCATGCTTATTCATCACAATTATATAATCACATCATGTAAACACAATTAAGCATATAGAAGGTTTTATAATACTACCCAACACATATCATTCGCTATTAAGAGTTTACTACGAATAGCATAAAAACCATAACCTACCTCCACCGAAGATTCGTGATCAAGCAAGCAAATCCCCAAGCTTTGCTATCCTCTTCGTTCCTCCCTCTCTTGATCGATTCTCCCTCTCTTGTTCTTTCTATTTTTCTTATTCAAACCCTCTTTCTTTTACCCTAATTAGCATATAATTAAGTAAAAAAATGAGGAATTAACCCACTAATTAACTCAAGGTTATCTCTTTTAACCCCCAAGTAATTAAACTATTAACATTAACCCACTAACTTTATATTAAAGCTGAATAGTCCAAAACGCCCCTTAAATTACTTAACAGAAATCCGACCCACCTGGGATTACGCAACCTGTGACGCCCGTCGTGCCTGCGACGGTCCGTCCTGCAGGTCCGTCACAAAGTTCAGAGACTTAATTTCTGTGGAAGATGTGTGACGGTTCGTCGTGCCCACGACGGTCCGTCCTGCCATTCTGTCACGAAGTTCAGAGAGTCGATTTCAGTACCCAATTTTCAGAATTCTAAGTGTTTTGGAACGAGACCCCCTCAACGGTCCGTCGTGCCTATGACGGTCCGTCGTGGGTTCCGTCGACTCAGACAGTTTTTCCAGAAATAAAATCTGCTGCTCAAAACGACTAAACAGGTCGTTACAAAGCATTCTCCTGAAAAGTTAAGGTATTTGGTCATTTAGCAAAAGTATTTTTAAATATGAATAATAGTACATTTTATGCGATTAGTAAGAAAATTATGTTTCTAAAAAAAAAAGACGAAGTAAAAGGATAAAATTAATTATTTTAACAATATCGTTTGTTAATTAATTGGCATATATGGTCGAATTTTGTTAAGTACCATCAAGAATTTTATAAGAATTTGTTGTATAAAAAAGAAGAATATATATAAAAACCCTCTTAGAAAATGACATTTATCGTAGCGATATATTCTTCGTAAAATCATCCTTTATATTAATCATATTCAGATATTATATACTTTCTCCGTTTAAAAAAGGATGACCAAGTTTGACTTGGAACGGAATTTTAGAAAAGAAACATGAATTTTTAATCTTGTAATTCTAATTAAAGTTATGTCATATGTACCAAAATGTCCTTTAATCTTGTGGATTTAAACATGACACGTGGAAAGTTAAAGTAAAAGTGTTGCCAAAAAAAGAAATGGGTCATTCTTTTTAAAATAAATTAAAAGGAAATAAAGACATTCTTTTTTAAACGGAGGAAGTAACAATATTTAAAAAAATAATATTTTATTTAAAAATAAGATATAAATATTTATTCACATGAAAAAATTCAAGTACAAATATCTAAAAGATAAGAGTGAGTTTCACAGGGGTATTTATAGTACGATGGCAAAAATTTGAGTCTCATAATTTCTTTTTTTATTTTTTCGAAAATATTATATTTTTATCATATTAAATTAATTAATTCGACATGATAAAACTTAATAAAGTGTAGTACGATAAGTTAGTAACAGTAGATTGCATTAAATTATATATTTGCACTAGCACTATTTTACTATTTTAATTTATAAACATTGCTCTAATCAAACTTAACCAACTAAATTTTATAACTTTAGATCTTTTATGAGCTTATTTTTTTTATCATTATTTGTAATGTGATTAAACATTTAATATTTGGATATTTCTTTCGACGTGTTTTAAACATATTTTACTAGTATATTTAATAAACATTTATGCAATGTTATAATTGAATATATAAAGCAATTCCAACTTACTAATTTTGTTTTACATGGCAATCATCCAAAACTCCATTGAAAAGTAATGAGGCTAATTGTACTGGAGTTGATCTTCATTATTAGTATATATTTTGTGGATCCCTTCTATTGATTAGGTTCTAATAAGGGGAAATGATGAAATTACCAGACAAGGAGTTAGGTTTTTGTTTACTTTTACGAATTATTAGCATAATTCTAGCTAATAATAGTTGGCTATAATTTTAAAATATTGTGTATATTATCATACACCTAGATACATCTATTTTGCTACAAGATTCACTAAAATAAAGAGAGAGGCACACTAGATTTGTTATATATCTCAGATAGATTTGAATCACAGTAGATACATATATATATATACATACATATATATATATATATATATATATATATCTATATATATTATATCTATATATATACATACTATGTTTATCTATATATGTATGTATATATA
This sequence comes from Solanum peruvianum, assembly GCA_027705065.1. Classification (NCBI taxonomy): domain Eukaryota; kingdom Viridiplantae; phylum Streptophyta; class Magnoliopsida; order Solanales; family Solanaceae; genus Solanum; species Solanum peruvianum. Next base: position 9,120 of record JAKWJD010000079.1, read on the forward strand.
TATAATATATATATATATATTATATACATATATATAATATACATACATATATATATAAAGAGAGAGGCACACTAGATTTGTTATATATCTCAGATAGATTTGAATCACAGTAGATACATATATATATATACATACATATATATATAATATATATAATATATATATATATATATATAGATAATATATATATATATATATATACTACATACATATATATATATATATATATATATATATATATATATATTATATATTATATATATATATATATATATATATATATAATATATATTATATATATATACATACATATATATATACATACATATATATAATATATATCTGTATGTAGTATGTATATATGTATGTATGTATGTATGTATGTATGTGATTTAGTTGTATCTGGTATCCTAGATATATAAGAGAGTGATGAGCGAGATGAGAGAGCCAAGGAACATGGACGAGATTTTTATTATGTATCCCAGATACATGTGAATCTATTTGAATATAATGTATCTAGACAAATTACATCTAACTTTGACATCATGTATCCCAAAATATATATGCATACAAATGAAATATACAATATATTTCAACCAAATAATTGTATGCATGTATATTTTGGCTGAATTCTATACAATAAAAACTTCTATGCAAATTGTTTGTTTTAATCAAATTGTATACATTTTGTAAAAAAGTACTTGCTAATTTTTTTTAAACAGAGTTTATCACTAATTTGGGTAAAATTCGTATAATTTAGCATATGTAGGTAAACCCCCGTCCCCTTAAATTGCCAATTTTTTTTTTTAAAATTATATATATAATCATTGTATACATTTAATATATATATTAACACCGTAATGAATTTTAGTTTATGGACAAGAATAAATTTAAAAAAAATATACAGTAGAATCAAAATTTGGTTCATGCTATATGAATTTGACCATGGAAGCTGTTTGGTATGCCTCCTTTTGTTTTGAGTATAATAGATTAGGGAGTTAAGGAAAATAGGATTTAGGAGGGGGTGGGGGAAGTTCGTATTTTAAAGTCAGCGATTGATAGAGTATATTAGAAAACATAATGTATGCCTTAGCTATATGTACTAATAATTTTTTATTTGGTGCATTTTTTCATGTTACTGTGTGTTATTAATACAATGAATTTCTAGGTATTATTAAGGCAAATGGATTTAGTATAGGCATTAGCATGATTAAACATCTAATTACTCCTCAACAATACTTCTATATATTTTTTATCATAATAGTGAAGGATATTTTTAAAAATAAATATTTTCATGTAATGCATACTATTTTTAATAAAACTAAATGAAAGCATTACTATACTTTTATACATTCTACTAACGATTCCTTAAAAACTATTTACAGTTTGTGCCTCTACCCTCTTTTGTACTCTTTATTAATTAATCTGCCCATGAAGTTCTTTGCCATGCAAAATAACACCTACTACAATCAACTAAGAAAGTAACCAAAATATCAATATGGAACCAAAAGGAAAGTGACTAATACAATAAAATAAACTATATAGATATATCTTAATACAAGACCAGGTTCTTTAGTTATAGAATTTTCTTCTTCTTGAGACTCTAAGTGAAGGGTTCTTCTCACTTTGATGTCTCTATATCTTGTTTGTGGTAAAATTCTTTACTTTTATTTTTCTGTCTTTACGTACGATTCATTGCAACAAAAATATTTTTTAGCGGTAATAAATATATACATTAACAAAGAGTGGTAAAGTCTTTACCGACATTAGTTCACTATCATTGAATTCAGTGTCTCCATAAACTTCAAAGACATTTACAAAGAAAGTTATATGCAATAGAAAATAATGCCGTTATTTAATTGGCGCTGAAGATCAATATAGTGTCGATTAAATAGTGTAATTCACTAATCTGAACATTAATTGCTTCAAGTGTCTCCCAGAATTCAATTCTAGTTTGACTTTATTTGAATTTTCTTCATGCATAAGTTTTTTACCTAATTACAAAGCTAATTTTATGTGCATAATGTATTTATGACAACTCTTTTTTTCCTTAATTTCACGTTTACTGTAGAATTGAATTAAGGTGGATCAAACTTGGAGATCCTTTGACCATAATTTTTATGTGGATTATCATATTTCTTGGCATCCTCTTTACAATGAAATAGGAAGCTCATGCTTTCGATGCTCCTACTTCGAGTTATTAATTTTCTACCGCGCTGAAAAGTTGAACGAGATAAAATTGGAGCTAACTTTGAAAGAATATATATACTAATACTAAGATATTTTGATAGAATGCAGATTGCTCTCTGATATGCTATCTTTGAATGAGAGTTTAGGAAGAAGAATTTTTATTATTGGTTGAATGTGGCCATGTATCTGGCTTTATACAAATGTGATCACACAAGCTCACATATGGCACGTGCTGCTTCTAACTAACTCTGACACAATTAACTAACTATTACATAATTACTCTTATCTCTAATACTCCCCCTCAAACTGGAGCTTTTTTATACATCAAACACTCCTAGTTTGTTCAGTAGGAAATGGTGTTGTGCAACACCTAAGCCCTTTGTAAGTACATCTGCCAGTTGCTCTTTAGTGTTGACATACTCTGTGTGAATGAGTCCACCTTTGGTCTGCTCTCTCACAAAATGGCAGTCAATCTCAATGTGCTTTATTCGTTCAGGAAAAACGGGATTGGAACTGATTTGAATTGCTGATTTTCTGTCATAGTCTAATTTTACAAGCGTGTCAATGACTACATTCAGCTCCTTTGAAACCCCTACTAACCAAATGATCTCTGAGACTGCAGCTGCCATGCTCTTGTATTCAGCTTCTGCTGAGCTTCTACTCACAGTATACTGCTTCTTGGACTTCCAAGATATGATTGAGTTTCCCAGATTCACCAAATATCCTGACACTGACCTCCTTTGTTGGGACATGATGCTCAGTCTGAGTCACAAAAAACATTCAGCTATGTGCTGGGAGTGCTGGTTAGCGATATCCCTTGTCCTGGACAACCCTTGATATATCTTACCAATCTTAGACCTGCTTCCTAGTGAGAAACTTTGGGCTTCAACATAAATTGAGACAAGAGTTGTACTGCAAAGCTTATGTCAGGCCTTGTTGTAGTCAAATATAACAACCTCCAATGAGTCTTTGATAGGGTGTAGCATCTTTGTATATAGCATCATCTGTGTTTCCAGGAAGTTCATCATACTCAACCGTAGTAAATTTCTTGTTTGGCTCCAAATGTGTAACAACTAGTTTGGAACCACTTAAACCTGATTCAGATATCAATTCCAAAATGGTTGAGAAGAATGTCTATCTTAGACCTCAATACTTCAATCCCTAGCAAATACTTGAGATCTCCAAGGTCTTTCATGCTGAATTTGTTGTGTAATGCTTCTTTTGTGTCTTGAATTAGCTTGCTGCAATTACCTGTAATCAGTAGATCATCAACATAGATTAGGACAATAGCTACCTCAGTTCCCTCCTTCTTAGTGAATAGAGAATGACTATAGGGACTCTGTACATATCCTGCTCCAACCAGGGCCTCAGTAAGCTTGAGGTTCCATTGTCTTAAGGCATGTTCAAGTCTATATAAGTATTTGAGTAGTTTACATACTTTGTGCTCCCCCTTCCTTTGGAAACCCTGAGGCAATTGCATGTAAACTTCCTCTGATAAATCTCCTTGTAGAAAAGCATTGTGCACATCCATTTGAAACATTGGCCAGTTGTGAGATGCTGCAACACCAATTATTGTTCTCACAGTGACCATTTTGGCTACTGGAGAGACGGTTTCATGATAATCCAGACCTTCTTTTTCATTAAAACCTTTTGCAACTAGTCTTGCTTTGTATCTTTCAATGTCACCATTAGCTTTGTGCTTGATTTTAAAAACCCATTTTGATCCAATGGCCTGCTTGCCATCTGGTAAGTCAACTAAGATTCAAGTTTTATTTTGCTCCAAAGCACTAACCTCAGCTTGCATGACATTAATCTAGTGTTAAGAAACAGATGCTTCCTGAAATGTTGAAGGTCCCATAGCTACTGAAAAAGCTGCTACATAGGACTGATATGTATCACTCATGTTAGAATAGGACAGGCAATCTGCAATATGATATAGACAACTAAAGTTGATTTTGTAAGGCATTATATAACCATATGCCATCATGGTGGTCTTGTTACTCTACCAGTTCTTCTAGTATCTTCAATTGGTGCTTCAATCTCATTGTCTCCAACTCCTACAGTAAAACTTTCCACAATATCAGACTCTATTTGGGTAGTATCTATATCAGGCATTTGATCAACTGGACCATCTCTTTCTACAGATGATGACTCAGTAGCTTCATCAAGGTCTGGAATAATAGGATTACCAAGCATGGCATGACAGACCTCAACTTTAGTTGTACTTACAATATTTTGATCATGTTGGATAGGCAGTACAGAGTTAAGTATCAGATAAAACACCAATGTTGTATTTTAAAGGAAAAATATGCTTCATGAATGTCACATCTCTGCTGATAAACACTTGATGACTTTCCAGATCTAATAATTTGTATCCTTTCTGAGTTTCCGAATACCTTATGAGGGATGCCTTCTTGGCTCTAGGAGCAAATTTATCCATTCGAGGCAGAATTGAAGCAAAACATAAGCATCCAAATACCCTTAAATGATTCAGAGCAGGTTCTTTCCCATATAGCATCTGATGTGGGGACGTCCCTTTCAACAGTCCAGTAGAAATTTTGTTTATCAAATAAACAGTTGTTTTAACACAATGTCCCCAATACTTAATAGGCATTCTACTATGAAATCTCAAAGCCCTTGCAATATTCATTATGTGTCTGTGCTTCGTTTCTACTACCCCATTTTGTTGTGGGATGTAAGCACATGAACTTTGGTGCACAATACCAAAAGAGAAGACAAGAGATTACTACATTTGATATTAAAAAACTCTGTACCATTATCTGAGCTAAAAGTTTGTACTTTTACACCAAATTGTGTATTAACCATTATCAAGAAATCCTTCAAAATGATATAAGCTTCAGTTTTACATTGTATGAGACAAATCCAAGTAAATCTACTGAAATCATCAACAATCGTAACAAAATATTGTTTCTTGTCATAAGTGGGGGTTCTGTAAGGTCCCCAGACATCTACATGCATAAGATGAAAACACTTAGTTGAACTGCTATGAATTTCATAAAAAAATGTTCTACATTTCTTAGCTAAAGGACAAGTTTGACAACTATTATGTCTCCTAACATCTATATGATCCTTGAGGGAAAAAATGTGTTGCATAGCCTTTAGTGCAGGGTGTCCAAGTCTGATGTGCCACAAATCAGTGTGATTATTAGCTTTTATTGTTGCACCAACTACTGCAGGTACTTCATCTTTTAACAATTATATACCATTGTGTTCTCTACCAATCCCAATCACCTTGCCACTGTAAAGATAATGCAATGTACAGAAATTAGAGAAGAAACTAATGCTGCAAGACAGGTCCTTAGTAAGTCTTGTAACTGAGAGTAAATTGAACTTGAATTATGGCACAAATAGAACAATTGTCAAGTTCATGTCTCCTAGAATGGTTGAGCTCTCAGTGTTTATTATTTCTGCTCTTTTCCATGTAGGTAATTGTACTGTGTTGGATCCCTCCAATACTTTTAAATCACGTAACATGTTTTTACATGAGGTGACATGGTGTGTTTCCCCTGAGTCAATAATCCATTCAAATGAAGAGGATTTTGGGAGAAGTGACACATTACCTGCCAGGTTGACTTGGCATTCTTGTCGCTCTTTGTTATGCACTAGATTCCTGAACTGATCAAGCTCCTCATTAATGAGCTTAGTGTGATCCTAAATTGGTCTATCAGCTGCTGCATTATTAATAAGGTATGAAGTTCCCTGTGTGATTTGGAGTGCTTGAATTGGAATTACCCATAACAGTCTGATAAGAACCTTGTTGTGTGATCTGGAATTGCCCATTTTAGTTTGATAAGGACCTGGTGTTCCAATTTGATATGAACCTGATTGCGCAGGTTTTCTCTTGCTCTTGAAGTCAGGTGGATATCCAACCAACCTATTACAATTAGCAGTGAGATGATTTTACATCCATATATTTCATATGCAGTCACCAATAGTGGTTTCTTTCCTTTGTAATGCTGCCCTCTTCCAGCTAACAATGTGAGAGGTTCTTCGTTGGATTCTACAACACCTAGTACAAGTTGACTCTCCTCTTGCACTACAGTGGAATAGGCTTGATTTACAGTAGGTGTTTCTATTTTCATAAGAATATCACTTCTCACATGAGTGAATGTTTCATTTAATCCCATTAAGAACATTAACAACTTTTGTTGATGAAGATGACTTATATATGACTTAGCCTCAACACATTCACAGCAAGGGTAAGGCACTATCATATCCAATTCATCCTAGAGATCTCTCATCGTAGAGAAATAATTAGTAACAGAGTCTGTACCTTGCTTCAGGTTTGCAACTTCTGCCCATATTTGATAAACTCTTGTGAGATTTGATTTATTGAATCTTTCTTTGAAAAACTCCCAGACTCTCCTAACATTTAAAGCATACATGATTGTATGCAGCAAATTAGGAGCTACTGTGCTACTGATCCATGAAAAAACCACAGTGTTACATCTTTCCCACTGTGTATCCATGTCTCTCTTGTATGTGGACTTCAAACAAGTTCCATCAACGAAATCAAGTTTATTCTTCACCAATAGGGCTAGCCTCATCGATCGACTCCACAAGCCATAGTTTTCAGGTCCTGTGAGTTTGACCGTATGTAAAGCAATACCAGGTGTGTCTGAGAACTGCGAATACAAATGATGATGATGCTCAAGGGTGGAAACTGTTAATTCCGCCATTGACGGATCACAGCACTTGCTAAGAGGATCACTCTCCGCGGAAGACAATCTAGAACAGTGATCGCTACTATGATACCATGATAGATGTAGATTCCTCTCTTATATTCTAACTTTGAATTATAGAGTTTAGGAAGAAGAAGAATTTTTATTATTTGTTGAATGTGGCAATGTATCTGGCTTTATACAAATGTGATCACATAAGCTCACATATGGCATGTGCTGCTTCTAACTAACTCTAACACAATTAACTAACTATTAATACAATTACTCTTATCTCTAATATATTTGGCCTTTATTTCTTCACATATTGTAATTTTATGAGTTATATTTCCAATGGAACAAGAATCTTGTCATTCTGATATTCCTACGCCGTGTTATTGATTTTCTATCACACATACTCAAAGATGAAAAGTTGAGCGAGACAGAATATAAGATAACTTTTAAAAAATAGTTATGTTGTATTTCTGTAAGTTATATTTCCAAAAGAACAGGAAATTGATCATTCCGATGCTCCTACACTAAGTGATTGATTTTTTGTCGTACATGCAAAATCCTGAAAAAATTGAGCGAGGTAGAATTCAAGTGAACTTTGAAAAAAAATCTTTACATAATAAATCGAAAAAGAAAAAGAAAAAGGAAAAGGAAAAGGAAAAGAACTATTCTTATGAAGAACAAAATATTAAGGAAAAGAAATTATGGATAAGAATTTGGTGGCGACTTGTCTAAACATCCTCCTCTTGATTTTCAACAGTCTCTTTTGAATCTTACCAAATGTTTGTCCATCTTTATTTTCTCCTCCTTCTCGGTATGAAGGCATTGTTATGTAGCAAAAGTTGTTAGGATTTTATTCTGATTTTCTTATCATATATGAGTTTTAATTTTCCTTGTAAGGAAAGTCAAAATTGTTTTTACATTTCATGAAAGAAAAATATAACTCTCTTTCACATTTAATTTTTCTTTCTTTAGAAGAAAAATTTGGAACTCTTCTTGTACCAAAAATAGAAGAGCATACACAATGTAGACATTTAATTTAGAGAGTATTGTTGAAGGGGAGATTTTCTACATGTTTATGTTTTTTCATTATTAGTTTTTTAATATGTAGGTCGCTTGGTCAAACCTTATTAATAATATATGTTTTTGGATTCATCACCAACATGATTTGCAATAATAAGCTTATGCATGATTCTCTGATTCTTCAGAACCAAACAAAAGTAACTCTTGATGAGAATTTCTAGTTATCTTTCGAGAAATAAACAACCCTGGAACATCGTCATCTCTATGTTTCTTAAAGGAGAAACATCAACAATGTTAAATTTTCTAAGTCCTTAAGAATCGATCAAGACAACATGTCTCCAACAATCTTTTAGGCTTTTCAAGGATTTGATAGAGAATTGTGTAATACATTCACACAACGCATGCGACATTCCAAAATCGTAAGATAATTTGAAGCTTGAAATATTCTTGTCATGTGGTACAAATTTGAAGAAATTCTTTGAAAAGGGCAAACCAAGTCCTTTAAAACATTTGAACATCCAATTTGATTTGCTCCAACCTCAACATTAATAGTTGAGACGTATAGGACTGTTTAGTGAAATATTGAGGAAATAACTTTTACCTGATGTGCTAATTCAGTTTAGGAAATTGTAGAACCAACAACACCATTTTCAAAGATTACAGTATCAATACTAATTAAATTCAAATCAGTAAACTCGTGTTGATCATTCAAATCCTTAGGCTCTTTCTTCAAATGCTTTTGTCCAATGAGCTAGAATTTGTCTGAATACTCACAGGTTATTAAAGGCCCCTCGTTTGATGGACACATTAATAATATGAGATTTTATAAGCTTCCAAGACTATTACAAAAATCTCAAAGTGTAACGACCTATTCCCGTTGTCATAGAAAAGCCAACAACGAAAAATTTTGGGCTGAAAAACTTTTTGGTAGTAACTTGAGAATTCATAACCTCTTTTAGAGGAAATCGGAGTTGAGGTATAGGAGAATAAAGTAATGAATGAGAGATATAATTAATAATTTGATCACACGAGTAGATAACTAAGTCATTAAGAAAACCGCACCACTTTACGGAATCCTATTCGGGAGAGTCTTGAAACTAATCTTAGAATGAATAGGTAGTTTCCGTGTGTCATGGATTGAAGGTGTGTTGTAAAATGGAGGTTTGAAACTCAACATTTGACTCTCTATCCCGTACAAACCACCGGGGCAAGAATTATCCCTCCAGGGCGGGGCTGCTATGGTGGGATGGATGCTGCCATAGCGGGCCAGTTGTTAGTTAAGTCAGAAATAGACCCCATAAACGTCATTATTCTACAAAATTCATTCTTAAGATCTAGGAGACGACCCCAGGTGATTTCTTGACAGTTTTCCACTACTTTTGGTACAAAAGGTAAGGTTTTTACTCCCTTAATCCATTTTTTCTATCCGTAGAACTTACATTCTTGGTTTTTAATAATTGGGGAAGGGTTTTTGTACTGAATTGAATGGTGGGAAAAGCCCTAGTTGCACCTTAGGATCATGAGTTTGGTCTTGGATTATTGGGTTTGTTATAGTCTGGATAATTGGACCTTTTGATTGTTGATCCTTGGGTATATAAATTGTTTGTAGACCTAGATCAAGCGGAAAGAATTCGAAAAGAAAATATTCAAGTGCCTTAGAGGGATTCCAGCTTTGTTTTGAGGTAGGTGATGATTTGATTTCTTGTTTGTGTGATACATGCTAGGAATTGCTTCACTGTAATGCATGTATGTATGTGAATGTTTCACTATTTATCACACCTAATGCAAATGAGTGTGAATGAATGATTGTTTGTCATAGAATAACACTTGATTGTATGATTATGAGAATGAACATTGTTATTGTGACTGTGGCTTGTTGAATGGATCAGATGTTATGTTTCAACATTAATTGGATAAGATGTCACATACCGACATACATATTGGAAGGGGTGTCATGTTTTGAGACACTAACTTGGATATGGTGTCACGATCCAACAACACTAACAGTTTGGGTATGGATCCCATGAGAGGAACATTGACTTGTCATATATATATATATATATATATATATATATAATATATATATATATATATATATATATTATATATATATATATAATATATGTATTATTAAGAACGTGGAATGGTACATTTCTCCTGATATGATAATTGATATTGTATATGTTCGGTATATGCATGTTCACTTTATTATGACTTCTGGTATATATGTTACTTATTGAAATAACTGCGTGATCCTACCAGTACACTGTGGTTGCGTACTGATATTGCACTTGCTCTGTCTTTATTGAGTATGGGCATCTTCAAGCAGCTACTGACAAACCTCATTTAGGAGATCACTGATCGAGATCAAATTCAATGGTGAGTTAACTCTTTTAGGGTCCCATGAGTTCTCTATGTTTTAATCCACTCTTTTCAAACTCAAACATCCTAGTTAGATATTCATTTGTTAGTTTTGGGGTTGCGCCCCCTTTTCTTAGAATTGTTGAACTTTGGAGTTTTTATACATTGACTTTTAGGTTTTAGAGTTGATCTTCCGCGTTAGTTGATTTATTTTATTTAAACATTTGGAGTTTATGGGAACTCTATTTGATTTCTGCATTTGAACCCACTTCTGTATCTTTAAATGTTTAGTTCTTGGGTTAGCTGATTAACATTAATGGTTCTCCCACCGGAGAGTTAGTGTGGGTGTCAATCACGATGGTCTAGGCAGTGACACAAAGCCACACCAAATCTAGACGTGAATCATTATAATGATGCTCTATTAGAATATCAGAAACATCTTAATAAAACTAAAATTCTCGAGTAAATCAGTGAAGACTAAAAAGTTGCACACTCAGATCATCATCATGCCTCAAAGTGATGAAATTTAAGCGGATGCTTATGAAGAAATCACATTAATTTCCTTATTCATCAATATGTAGCTTTTTCTTTTGTATTAGGGCCAAATGATGAAGGTTTTGTACATTCACTAGTTGAAATAACTTGCGAGTAGAAACCAAATTAAAATATTTTGTCATCTTTTCTTTAGAAATCTCCCACATTTACATTCTCTGTTACAGATAGTTCACACTATAATAGGTTTTAAAATACTCACCAACCCATCCATATGCATGATGAAGGTAAGGAGCTACTTGCAGGAACCAAGTTTGGAGAGGTGAAGATCTCTCTAAGACCGCCGCCATAGATGCTTGCACGAACCAAAACTGAAAATTATTTTTTCATCATGAGCTATTAACTTGCAAATTTGAAGATGCTAGAACAAGTATAATCAAACTTCTTGTTTGGAAGAACAAATTAATAGATCCAACATGCAAGGAAAGTCTCCAAATAAGTCTAATTTTTGAGTGATTCTTTCACGCCTACCTCGACAAAAGAGACACTCTCCTCTTTAACAAAAATTTTATGTCAATATTTACCAAGGGATTGTGATTCATCATTGTCTATGCTCAATTCTTAGAAATTTTTTGTGAAGGATCGTCATATTTTTTTGTCCCACAAAATTAAAACTTGGTTCAATCGCAATAGGAGACTTCATTGATGACACATTTTGTAACTGCTAGAAACTCGAAAGCAAGTATGAACAATTTCTGAAGAGAAAAGGATTTCGTGGTCGTCTACATGGGCCAATTCTTATTCGAGGGAGAAAATTCATCATAAAAGTCCTATGAATAGGAAGGCCTCCAATGGTTCTCAAATCTTATATATATATGGATAACTCTCCAATCAAAGTAGAAAATGTGTTGTTGGATGACACCAATTCTGAAAAAAAGCATGGAGTAGATTCTCATTATATTTATGGTCATATGTGAACATCAAAACAAAGATAGGATCATATGTTTTGTTGTGGTCCAAAACTTCCTGGCAAGCACATATTCTCATTCTCAATATCTAGAAGTGTAGCAGACCTAGCCCAATTTTGGAAGAGGAATACGCCGATTGCTAAAGGTTCTCATCATGGTGGGTAAGACTAGAAGTAATAATATTTTGATGGATGGAGGGCTTCAAGAGGAGAACTTTTCAGTCATAACATGGGCCTAAGTATTTGTACATGATCTCAAGGCAAGCATATAACGTTTCACAATCCTTGAAACATGTCTGCATTGAAAATCAAGAGAGGAAAATGTTATTAAGAAACACAGAGTTACCTGAGGTTAATTGACATAGGGGACGTTCCCAAAACTTAATTTGCACAATAGCCACTTAATTTCTTTTGATTTAATTTATAGGGTTAGGGTCAGAAAAAGTGGGGTTGGATTGTGGGGTCATAGACCTTTTCATTACTTTAAGAACTTGGGGATAGAAAAAACAAGAAAATAAAATATCATTTTCATCCCTAACACTTCAATATTAAGTAAATGTATTCCTCCAAAAAATTGTATTACAACCGCAAAGAATATAGAAAATATTTAATAAAATAGGGTAAACATTTTCTGGGCAAATAAACTCTCCGTCTTCCGCAAATCGCTTTACCGAAATCATCAACCTTCATAAAACTAATCATTCTCCAAAACAAGTCTTCCATCTTCTATTATTGAAAACATAAAGAAAAAAGAGATCCTATAATCATTCCTGAAAAACAAAGTGAAGTTTGTCTATTTTTCATCAATATTCTTTCCAAGTTCAGTTGAATTTTTTCAATCTTCTTCCCAAGTTCAGTTAGATCTTTTTTAATCTTCTTCATCTGAAGTATGTTTAATCTTGCTTGCCTATTTGATTTTTTTATTGCGAAAGTGTAGCGAAATTTAGATGTTTGCTTAAAGTTCAGAAAATATCACTTGTTTTAGTTCATGCTTTTTATTCGGAATCATTATTTACGTTTTGCTTTGGATAATGCAAAGAAATTTATGATTTTTAACTTTGTTAGTTTTTTTTTTTAACTTTGTCAGTTTTTTTGATTCTCTATGTTTATCTGGCCTATCGATTTGAATGTTTTTACTGTATTTTGATCGACTTTAATGGTGTTTATGTCAATGACATTTGACGAATTTTGTTGGAATTGGTACTTGTTTTGCATATTTTTTTAGCATTACTCTATCTATGTTAATAGACTAGAGGTAGATATTTTGATATGAAAATTATATTTTTGTATATAGTATAGTATGGCTAAAACTAGAGGCGACATCGTTTAACAATTTGTTTCTAAGGCTTCTAAAAATAAGAAAATAAAGGTTGCAAAAGTTTTCACATCTTCAAAAAAGAAAAAAATTGTATTTGAAGAACCTAAGTCTAACTTGGATTCTGATACAATAGTTGAGATTGACAACTATGAGGACAGTTATGCCCAGGCTAGTGAAGATGTTGAATCTAGTCAAGAAAAAATTGACAGTGGAGATAAGGACAGTATTAAAGATACCCGACATACTGGAGATGAGGATTATGATATTCTGTTTTGGTAAGTCCTATAATCTAACGACGTGGATGGATGAGTTAGCATCGTTTCCAGCAAAATAATCTGTGAGAGCAAGAATGACTCTTTGTCATGTTTTTAGAAAACTTTAGTTCAAGAAAATAAGTATAATGATTTTAAAGGTACTTATTGAATTGTAGATATGATGATGTGTAGTTTTATGGTTGGTTAGTTCAAATGTTAGTTAGAGTCACATGTGTTAGTTAGAATCACATGGTTGTCACACATTTTCCATTTTTCTGTTATGCTTTCCATTTTTCTGTTAGTGTTAGTTGTAGTTGGTTGAAGAGTTAGTTTGTAGTTAGTTTTTGTAACAAACTAATACTAATTGTAATTGTCTATATATATAGATAATACAGCATAGATGAGTACAAGATGAATCAATAAGAAAAGGAAGGCAGATTACTTCCACATTCTCTCTGCAAAAGTATCTCTACGTTTCTTCATTCATTCTTCTTCTTCTTCTGTTCCTCTGTGTTGTGTGTGTGTGTGAGTTCACAAAATTAACATGGTATCAGAGCATCGATCAAAGGATTTCTGAAGGTTTTGAATCTGTAATTTTGGTAATTGTTGAAGCTGCAACAATGGTGGAATCACAGAGTACAGAGGTAGAAGACAATCCCCAGTCGAATCACAACCATCCACTTCATCTTCAAGCATCAGACACACCTGGTGTTGCCTTGATTCCAATGAAGCTCACAGGACCAGAAAACTATGGTGTGTGGAGCAGATCTATGCGATTAGCACTACTAGTCAAAAATAAACTTGGATTTGTTGATGGCACATGTGTTAAAAGCTCGTACAAAGGAGATCTGGCAGTTAGATGGGAAAGATGTGATGCAGTTGTGTTATCTTGGATAAGTGCAGCAGTTGCACCAGAATTGATGACTAGCATAGTATATGCTTCTAGTTCGAAGAAGATCTGGAATGACTTCAAGGAAAGGTTTGATAAATCCAATTTGACAAGGATTTTTCACCTATGGAAAGAGATTAGCATTTTGTCACAAGGCACTGATTCTGTAACAGCCTATTATTCCAAAATGAGAGATCTATGGGATGAGATGGATGTAATGGTACCCTCTCCATCTTGTGATTGTGTTGAATCTAGTTCACATGCTGAACATGTTAAACAACAAAGATTATTGCAGTTTTTGGTAGGTTTGAATGAGAGTTATGCTCAAGTGAGGAGTTCTATTTTGTTGAGCCCATCTGTTCCAAGTGTAAATCAAGCCTATGCAATGGCTATACAAGAAGAAAGTCAAAGGAAGCTAGAACAAACAGAAGGAGGTAAAGAACCTCTCACAATGATGGCAGGAAGAAGTGCTCAACCACATAATTTCAATAATCAAGTGAACAATAATCAGATGAACTTGCATACTAACAAGACTTAGAATCAGAACTCACTTGGTAAAAGGATGGGATTAGTTTGTGATCACTGTGGTTACAAAGGTCATACCAGAGAAAGTTGTTACAGAATTGTAGGCTTTCCACCAGATTTTAAGAGCAAGAGGAAGGGTTCTAGATCTATGAATGAAGCATATGCAAATAATTTTACTTCTGAGTCATCTGTTTCTGGATCTGGATCAGCATCAAGCTTCTATTTTCCAGGAGGCTATTTCACAAAGGAATAATATGAGCAAGTCACTAAGATGTTGTCTCCTACTACACCTACAGGAAACTGCAGGGCTGAGGCTAATGCTGCAGGTATGAATCCTTTAAATGTTAATGATAGTGGAAATGCAGTGAGATGGATTATTGACTCAGGAGCAACACATCACATTACATGCTGTGAAAATATATTGAGTGAATGTAGAAAGTTATCAGAATCTAGTTGTAATAAAGTGCAAGTGCCAACAGGAAATAAAATTCATGTGAAACATATAGGAGATGCAGTGATTTTGGGGAACTGCAAGATAAGAAATGTGTTGCATGTACCAGATTTTAGGTTCAACTTACTATCAATTTCTAAACTAACCAAGGATCTAAAATGCAGTGTGTCTTTCTATCCTGATTTATGTGTGATGCAGGCTCTCTTTACTGGAGAGGTGATTGGGATTGGTAAGGAGAGTGATGGCTTGTATATTCTCAGACAAGAAGTCACACCTACTGTTGGAGCAGCCTTCAAAAGCAAGAACTCAGAAGAACAAAAACTTTGGCACTTTAGACTAGGACATCCATCTTTGAAAGTATTGCAGCATCTACATATATTGAAGAATAAATTGGTTGAGACTGTACATGAAGATTGTTTGATTTGTCCTTTGGCAAAACAATGTAGACTCAAATTCCCTTCTAGTGTTACTCATAGTAATAAGATGTTTCAGTTGGTACATCTAGATGTTTGGGGACCTCATAAAGATCCAACTTATGATAGAAAACAATATTTTCTGACTATAGTTGATGATTTTAGCAGATTTACATGGGTTTCTTTACTGCAAACAAAGAAAGATGTGGTAGTTGTTTTGAGAAGTTTTATATCAATGGCTTGTAATCAGTTTGAATGTGCAATAAAGGTGTTGAGATCTGACAATGGAACTGAGTTCTTTAACATTCAAGTAAATGAGTTGTTGTCCTCTTTTGGTATTATACATCAAAGTAGTTGTGCATATACTCCACAACAAAATGGCATTGTTGAAAGGAAACATAGGCATATACTTGATACAAGTAGAGCTTTAAAATTGCAGTCTCATGTTCCTAGCAGATTCTGGGGTGAATGTGTACAAACTGCAGTCTACTTGATTAATAGGCTACCTACTAGTGTGTTGAATGGACAATCTCCTTATGAAAGGCTGTTTGGAAAGGCTCCAAAACTAGATCATATAAGAGTATTTGGATGTTTATGTTTTGCTACTACATTGCCAAAAGGTGGAAAGTTTGAAGCTAGAGCTAAGAAAGCTATTTTAATGGGTTTTTCTTCCACACAGAAAGGATATAAGCTATATGATCTTGAGGCAAAAATTATGTTCATTAGCAGGGATGTTGTATTCAGAGAGACAGTGTTTCCTTTTAAGCTCATGCAATCAGCTGATGAAGGTCCTTGTCCTTTGCTAGCACCCTTCCTTGACAATGTAGATGATGCTAATAATGATGTAAATGATGTAAACTTGGACTCATGTCATGATCATATTGAAGAGAGTTCCAATAACACTGATGGTATGCAGGAAAGTTCTCATAGTCCTCATAACGAACCTGCAAGTAAGATGGGATCCAGAAGGACTACCAGAACAAGCAAGCCACCTGTGTGGATCAAAGATTATGTTGTGCCTCATAAGTCTAGTCCTCATTCTATCACTAATCATGTCTGTTATGACAATGTCTCCTCAGGATATCAATCTTATTTACAAGCTTTTTCAGCAGCTGTAGAACCTCAATCTTTTCATGAAGCATCACAAGATGAGAAGTGGATTGATGCTATGAAACAAGAGATTAAGGCTTTAGAAGATAACAACACCTGGACAGTTGTAGACTTACCTCCAGGTGAGAAAGCAATTGGTTCAAAATGGGTTTACAAGATAAAGTATCAGTCTAATGGTGATGTGGATAGATACAAAGCTCGACTTGTTGCCAAAGGATATACTCAAAGAGAAGGACTTGACTATCATGACACTTTTTCTCCAGTTGCAAAGATGGTTACCATTAGAACTGTTCTTAGCTTGGCAGCTTCCTATGGTTGGGATTTATCTCAAATGGATGTTAACAATGATTTCTTACAAGGTAATTTAATTGAAGACATATACATGGCACTTCCTTTAGGCTTCCAAGGACAGGGGGTATCTAAGGTCTGCAAGCTAAGGAAGTCACTTTATGGTCTTAAGCAGGCTTCTAGACAATGGAATACTAAATTCACTGAAGCATTGTTGGAAGCAGGATACTCACAAAGTGTTCATGATCACTCTCTTTTTATTAGAAGGGAAGGAACTGAAATGGTTGTGATCTTAGTATATGTTGATGATCTTTTGATAACTGGAAATAGCTCCAGAATGGTTCAAGAGGCCAAAGACACATTACACAAAAATTTTAAAATGAAAGACTTGGGAAGCCTCAGATATTTTTTGGGAATTGAAATCTTGAAGTCCAAAGAAGGGTTGTTATTGAACCAAAGAAAGTATGCTTTACAACTAATCTCAGAGGTTGGATTGAGTGGAGCAAAGACTGTAAGTACTCCTTTAGAATTCAATCAAAAGTTGACTAGTATAGAGTTTGATCAACACACTGGTGGATCTGATGATGCAGAGCTAGAAGATGTTACAGCATACCAAAGATTGATTGGTAAGTTGCTGTATTTGACAATTACCAGACCTGACATTTGTTTTAGTGTTCAAGTTTTGAGTCAATTTATGCAGCATCCTAAGGTTTCACATTGGGAGGCAGCATTAAGGGTAGTAAGATATATAAAAAGATCCCCAGGACTTGAAGTAATGCTTAAAGAGGTACTGGGGTTACAAAACTCACAAGATACTGTGACTCAGATTGGGCATCATGTCCAAACACAAGAAGATCCATAACTGGATACATGGTAAAGCTTGGAGATTCTCTTATTTCGTGGAAATCAAAGAAACAACAGACAGTAAGTAGGAGTTCAGCTGAAGCTGAATATAGAAGTCTGGCAGCTCTTGTTGCTGAGCTGATTTGGTTAGCAGGCTTACTAAATGAATTACATTTTCCAGGTGTTACTCCAATTTCAGTGTTCACAGACAGCAAATCAGCCATTCAAATAGCTGAAAATCCAGTTTTTCATGAGCGTACGAAACACATCGATATTGATTGTCATTTCATTCGAGAAAAGGTAAAGTCAGGGTTCATTGACATTCAACATTTGTCCACTACCATGCAGCCTGCTGATATTTTGACAAAAGGGCTAGGAGCCAGTCAACATCATCTCCTCATGACCAAACTTGGTGTGCTAGATGTCTTTCACCCTTCAGTTTGAGGGGGTGTATTGAAATGTAGATATGATGATGTGTAGTTTTATGGTTGGTTAGTTCAAATGTTAGTTAGAGTCACATGTGTTAGTTAGAATCACATGGTTGTCACACATTTTCCATTTTTCTGTTATGCTTTCCATTTTTCTGTTAGTGTTAGTTGTAGTTGGTTGAAGAGTTAGTTTGTAGTTAGTTTTTGTAACAAACTAATACTAATTGTAATTGTATATATATATAGATAATACAGCATACATGAGTACAAGATGAATCAATAAGAAAAGGAAGGCAAATTACTTCCACATTCTCTCTGCAAAAGTATCTCTACGTTTCTTCATTCATTCTTCTTCTTCTTCTTCTTCTGTTCCTCTGTGTTGTGTGTGTGTGTGTGTGAGTTCACAAAATTAACAGTACTTGTTATGGATACTTGAGTCATATTCTAGAATATTTTTCGAGTTTAATGGACATATGGTCCATTATATGTTGCTGCTACACGTGAAAATGATAAAAAATTTGCATGAGATGTAGTTCTGCGTGAATGATAAGCCTGCTTGTTTTGGCTTAAGAAAATGTTCATTGATTTCGGTGCTAAGTTGCTCTGCATACCCCAGTGATGAAAAATTTACAAAAGTACTTCAGAAATGTGAGAAATTTTATCATAAAGTGACCAGAAATAAGAATATCACTGCTACAAAATTGGTGAGTTTGATTAAAGGTGCCATATTGGATAAGGAGCAGAAGCTTAAGTGATCTTTAGTTGGGTTCGTCTACTCGATGTTGCTTGCCCATGATTGATCTAAGATTATGGATTCAAACCACATTAAGATGATGGATGATCTAAATTTCTTTTAGAGTTATCCATGGGGAAAGAGTGTTTTGATCTAACAGTGATGTATTTGAAGAGAAAAATTAATTTGAAGAAGAAGAATGAAGTGTACAATGAAAGAATTCCCCTGGGCATTTCTAATAATTATTATCTATTATGTGCTTGATTTATAATTTTATCACTTATATATTTATATAGTATTTCATAATCTCTGTTTATTTATTTGCTATTTTATCAATTTTAGGTTTGGATAAATGATACTTTTTCTTATCTTGGTAAGTATGTCAAGATGTCCTTGGATCCTCCTCTACCCATTTTTCTTTTACTTAGATGACACATGAAAAAGAGCGATAATATTATCGAAGGTGATCCATTTAAGTACAAAGGTATAAATTTACTTATTATTATCTAGAAACATTTGTAAATTAGTGATTGTCTTGCACTATTTATATATTTAGATTGTGCACTGTTACCTCACGCCTAGTGTTCATGAGACAACAAAATTACATGACAACATTAAAGTCATATACGGACGAAGTGAAGGACACAAACAAAATTACCAGAAACTTAGTTTGAAAATAAATATTATCAATGAAATAATAATTTTAGTTAGTCGTTGAATAAAAAAAATGTGTGAGAAGGATCATATATACCACGACACAAATATGTTTTTTTACAAAATTAAATAATTAATTGATTAATTTTTGCACTTCTTTAGAGGAAAAAATAGAGATGAGGTAGTTGTTTAACAATATGAGCATATATGAACTGCTTTTATAACGAGCGGTATAAGATCTAAATAAAAAAGTTGAGGGGTGTATCAGACTTTTTTTCCTTTGATCAATTTAAATTTTTAGAGAAAAAAGAAGAAAGAATAGTCTAAAAGGGATCGTTTGGTACAAACATTGATAATGCAGGGAATAATCATGCATAGATTAGTAATGCGGGAATTAGTAATGCAGGGATTAGTAGTGCAAGGATT
>JAKWJD010000080.1:0-30157 GCA_027705065.1 Solanum peruvianum
TTTTGAGTTAGGGTCATTTGTTTTTTCCCTATGTGTTTGGTACCTAAGCTAGTTGTTTAATGTCACGACCCAAATTGAGCCGCGAGAGTGGCACCCACACTTATTCTACTATGTGAGCGA
This sequence comes from Solanum peruvianum, assembly GCA_027705065.1. NCBI lineage: Eukaryota > Viridiplantae > Streptophyta > Magnoliopsida > Solanales > Solanaceae > Solanum > Solanum peruvianum. Next base: position 121 of record JAKWJD010000080.1, read on the forward strand.
ACCAACCAATCTAACCCCAACATTTCAATACAATATAATCAGAAAATAATGCGGAAGACTTAAAAGTCATTAACAAAATCAATTAATAACTTCTAACAATTTATCAATTACTATCCCCAAAATCTGGAAGTCATCATCACAAGACCATCTATCCTCAAATTACTAAATCTAAGAGTATCTAAGAAGCTAAAATTAATAAAAAGCTAGTCCATGCCAGAACTTCAAGGCATCACGACATGAAGAAGAAGACCCAGTCCAAGCTAGAAGCATTATCTCACCCTGAAATCTGGTGTAATGAAGACTGGCTAGAGTTGCGGTTGAGTTGAAGACGATGACACGTTTGCTGCACTCCACAATTAACAAAGAAAAACAAATACAAGTAGGGGTCAGTACAAACACAAGTACTGAGTAGGTATCATCGGCCAACTCAAAATAGAAAACAGTATATATCAAATAATATCATAAAATCAACTACAATACTCAACCGGCAGCAACAACAAGTACAAGAATCATTGATAAATAACACCAAGTACACCCATGAGGACTCAAGCCTCCATACCATACTCATTTGGGAAATAGGTTCATTAAATTGAGTATATTAACATATTTCAAGATTCATTCTCTTTACTATCCTGGTGTCGGAACGTGACACTCCGGTCCTCATCATACTATCCTGGTGTCGGAACGTGACACTCCGATCCATATACTATCCTGGTGTCGGAACGTGACACTCTGATCCTCATCATACTATCCTTGTGGCGGAACGTGACACTCCGGTCCTCATCTTACTATCCTGGTGTCGGAACGTGACACCCGATCCACTACTACTATCCTGGTGCCGGAACGTGACACCCTATCCACTATTACTATCCTGGTGCCGGAACGTGTCACCCGATCCACTAACCTCATTCTTTTAGTTCATCAGCCTTCTTTCATACTAAGGCATCATCATTAAAAAAGAGGTTTTCAAGATTTAGGATTCAATAGCCTCATCATGCTTATTTTATCACAATTATATAATCGCATCATGCAAGCATACAATTAAGCATATAGAAGGGTCTACAATACTACCCAATACATATCAGTCACTATTAAGAGTTTACTGTGAAATAGCATAAATCATAACCTACCTCCACCGAAGAATTGTGATCAAGCAAGCAAATCCTCAAAATCATTGCTATCCTCTTCGTTTCCCTCTTCTCTCGATCGTTCTCCCTCTTTTGTTCTTTCTATTTTTCTTATTCAAACTCTTTTTCTTTTACCCTAATTAGCATATAATTAAGTATAAAGATAACAAAAGTAACCCACTAATTAATTCAAGGTTATCTCCTTTAACCCCCAAGAAATTGAATTATTAATATTCAACCACTAACTTTATAATTATAAGCAGGAATAGTCCAAAACGCCCCTTAAAACATTTAACAGAAATCTGACCCAGTCAGGGTTACGCAGCCAGTGACGGCCCGTCGTGCCTGCGACGGTCCGTCCTGCTGCTTCCGTCACAAAGTTCAGAGACTCAATTCATTACAGAGTCTGTGACGGCCCGTTTTGTCTGTGAGGGTCTGTCCTGCCATTTCGTCGCGAATTTCAGAGAGTCGATCTCAGTACCCAAATTTCAGAATTCTAAGTGTTTTGGAACGAGACACCCTCAACGGTCCGTCGTGCCCATGATAGTCCGTCGTGGGATCCGTCGACTCAGACAATTATTACCAAAAAATACTCTACTGCTCAAAACGACTAAACAGGTCGTTACAATAGATACCAATTTACCCATCGTTCTTCCTCGAACGATCACAAGAAGAAAAATAAGGGCGAAAAGGAGTACCTGAATCTGTAAATAGGTGTGGGTATCTTTCTTGCATATCAGCCTCCTTCTCCCAAGTGGCTTCTTCAACTGGTCGATTCTTCCATTGAACTTTGATGGATGCAATCTCCCTTGACCTCAACTTGCGGACTTCTCTATCTAAAATAGCAACAGGCTCCTCCTCATAAGACAAATTCTTGTATAGCAGAACTGAATCCCAACGAATAATGTAGTTTCCATCCCCATGGTATCTTTTCAACATATACCCATGAAATATCGGATGCACTCCTGACAGTCCTGGGGGAAAGGCCAATTCATAAGCTACATCCCCCACGCGCTTCAGAACTTCAAATGGACCAATATACCTTGGACTAAGCTTACGTCGCTTACCAAACCGCATCACCCCTTTCATGGGCGAAACCTTCAGCAAGACTTGCTCACCCTCCATAAACTCCAAGTCTCTAACCTTTCTATCTGCATATTCCTTCTGCCTACTTTGAGCCGCTAAAAGCTTTTCTTGAATGCATTTTACTTTATCTAACGATTCCCACAGAAGGTCAGTACCCCAAGGTCTGACCTTAAATGCATCAAACCACCCAATGGGAGATCTACATCTTCTCCCATACAGTGCCTCAAATGGGGCCATATCAATACTTGAGTGATAACTATTATTGTATGAAAACTCTGCTAAGGGTAAGAAGTTATCCCAATGGCCACCAAATTCTATCACACACGCACGAAGCATATCCTCCAACACTTGAATCATTCGCTCAGACTGACCATCGGTCTGAGGGTGAAATGTGGTACTAAGATCCAACCTAGTACCTAATTCAGCGTGCAATGTTTTCCAAAACTTAGAAGTAAACTGCGTACCTCTATCTGATATGATGGAAAGTGGAACTCCATGCAATCGAACAATTTCTGAGATGTAAACTTTGGCTAACCTCTCTGCATTGCAAGTCACCTTGACCGGAATGAAGTGAGCAGACTTAGTTAACCTATCAACAATTACCCAAATGGAGTCATACTTACCCATTGTCTTGGGAAGACCAACCACGAAGTCCATTGCAATTCTCTCCCACTTCTATTCAGGAATGGGCATTCTTTGAAGTGTCCCTCCAGGCCTCTGGTGTTCATACTTTACTTGCTGACAATTCGGGCATTGAGCAACAAACTCAACAATGTCACGCTTCATTCTACTCCACCAAAAATGTTGCTTTAGGTCGCGATACATCTTGGTTGCACCAGGATTTATAGAATACCTTGAACTATGAGCCTGTGTAAGAATAGTGTTAATCAAATCATCGACGCGGGGTACACATACCCTTCCCTTAATTCTCAAAACACCTTCCTCATCGATTTGTGCTTCCTTAGCCTCTCCTCGCAACACCTTATCTCGAATCCGAATCAACTTCTCATCATTAAACTGCTTTCCCTTAATCTTGTCAAGAAAGGAAGATCTTGCCTCTACACAGGCCAAAAATCCTCCCTTCTCATTTACTTCTAGTCTCACCAAGTCATTAGCCATAGTCTGAATCTCTCTAGCCAATGGGCGTCTGGAAACCTGTAAGTGAGCTAGGATTCCCATGCTCCCTGCTTTTCTACTTAAGGCGTCTGCCACAACATCAGCCTTTCCTGGGTGATACAAGATAGTAATATCATAGTCCTTCAGTAGTTCCATCCATCTCCTCTGTCTCAGATTCAAATCTTTCTGAGTAAAGACATACTGTAGGCTACGATGATCCGTATAGACTTCACACTTAACCCCATATAGATAGCGTCTTCATTGCTTTAATGCAAACAGTAACGCAGCAAACTCTAAATCATGGGTCGGATAGTTACGTTCATGCACTTTTAATTGCCTCGAAGCATAAGCAATTACATTCTTCTCTTGCATTAGCACTGCACCCAAACCAGAATAGGATGCATCACAATAAACAATGAAGTTCTTACCTTCCACTGGCAAGGTGAGAATTGGTGCAGTAGTCAACAATGTCTTGAGCTTCTGAAAGCTTTCATCACACTCGTCCGACCATACAAATGGAACAATTTGCTTAGTCAAATTTGTCAATCGGGAAGCAACAGAGGAAAATCCCTTGACAAATCGACGGTAGTAGCTAGCTAAACCAACAAAGCTCCTTACCTCTGTAACACTAGTAGGCCTCTCCCAGTTCTTCACTGCTTCAATCTTAGATGGATCCACCATCACTCCATCCTTAGAAAACACATGCCCTAAGAAGGACACCGAATCTAGCCAAAACTCACACTTGGAGAATTTGGCATAAAGCTTTTTCTCCCTCAACATTTCCAATACGATTCTCAAGTGCTCCTCATGTTCTTGCTTGCTCTTTGAGTATACCAGTATATCATCAATGAATACGATGACAAAGACATCCAGATATGGCTTAAAAATCCCATTCATCAAGCTTATGAAAGCAGCAGGGGCATTCGTAAGCCCAATAGACATTACTAAGAACTCATAATGCCCATACCTGGTCCGAAAAGTAGTCTTGGGCACATCTGTTGCTCGTATTTTCAATTGATGATAACCCAATCTCAATTCGATTTTTGAGAAGGTACAAGCACCTTGTAACTGATCGAACAAATCATCGATGCGAGGAAGAGGATACTTGTTCTTAACAGTTACCTTATTCAGTTGCCGGTAGTCTATGCACATCCTAAAACTTCCATCCTTCTTCTTCACAAACAAAACGGGAGCACCCCAAGGGGATGCACTTGGTCTAATGAAGCCTTTGTTCAAGAACTCTTGAAGTTGGGACTTTAACTCTCATAACTCAGCGGGAGTTATTCTATAAGGGGGTATAGAAATGGGGCGAGTACCCGGTTAAAGATCAATGCAAAAGTCAATATCCCTATCCGGTGGCATACCAAGAAGGTCTGCAGGAAACACATCAAAAAACTCACGGACTATCGAAACCGACTCAATTGAAGGTACTTGGGTAGTGTCATCCCTGAGATATGCCAAGAAAGCTAAACACCCTTTACTAACCATTCTCTTAGCACGAAGAAAGGAGATGATACGAACTGGAGGGGAAGTGTAGTCACCCTCCCGCACTAACGGATTTGTCCCAGGCTTGGCTAACGTCACAGTTTTAGCATTACAATCCAAGATTGCAAAATTTGGAGAAAGCCAAGTCATACCCAAAATTACATCGAAATCAACCATTTCTAGGATAACCAAGTCTACATAAGTATCTCTCCCCACAAAGGTCACCAGACCAGACCTATATACCTTTTCAACTATCACAGACTCACCCACCGGAGTAGAAACACAAATAGGCATGTCAAGAAATTCACAATGTAAATTAAGACTAGTAGCAAATGAGGAAGATACATAAGAAAATGTGGATCCAAGATCAAACAATACAGAAGCCATGCAATCACAAACCAAAAGATTACCTGTGATGACAGCATCAGATGTCTCTGCTTCAGATCTCCCAGGGAAAGCGTAACAATGGGCCATATCGCTTGTCTGCCCGTTGCCTCTACCATGTGGTGCTGTAGTGGCTCCAGTTTGCCCGTCACCCCGGCCGTTTTGGTGACCACCATTACCTCGGCCACCACGTACTCCAGAATGAAGGCCTCTTACATGACCACCTCTACCTCTGACTATTGGAGGTCTGTAATTCTGTTTTGGACAATACCTCTTAATGTGCCCAGTCTCCCCACATCCATAACACTCTCTGGATTTAAGCATCGGCCTCTGTGAGAATGATAAAGTCTGGGGATAACCACCAAACTCAGAGAAATGTTGATCGGTCTGCGGTGGACCCCCAACTACAGTCTGTAGTAAAGACTGAATAGGTCGGGCTGGGTAACCTCCTGAACCCTACCCTCTAGAGTAAGAACCACTAAACTCACCTCCCTTACAAAACCTTTTTGATGTCGATGCCATGGTGAAGTCATCTGGCTTCACTCCCTCAACCTCTATCACGAAGTCTACCACTTCCTGAAAGGATTTTGCTATAGCCGCTACCTGTAAGGCTGAAATCCGCAACTCTGACCTCAACCCCTTCACAAAATGGCGAATCCGCTCTCGTGGACTGAAACAAAGTTGGGTGGCATACCTGGATAATACACGGAACTTAGCCTCATACGGAGTAACCGACATCCTACCTTGCTCTAGGATCAAGAACTCATCTCTCCACCTATCAAGGTACGGGGTATATACTTCTCCATAAACAAACTAGAGAATGACGCCCAAGTCATAGGTGGTGCCTCTGCGGGTTGACACTCAACATGTGACCGCCACCACATTTTGGCATTTCCCTGAAATTGATAGGTAACAAACTCAACACCAAATCGTTCCACTATGCCCATTTTATGTAGTAACTCATGACAGTCAACTAGAAAATCGTAGGCATCCTCAGATTCAGCACCCTTGAAGACTGGAGGTTTCAATTTCAAGAACTTACTGAAAAGTTCATGTTGATCACTTGTCATTATAGGCCCTGTAGTCAAACGAGGAAACGTGCCTATTTCAAATGAGGCGTCCATGCGGGGACCCACGGTAGCTGCATGTTGTACCCCCGGAACCTGAGGTGCTGGTGTAGAAAATACTGGAGGTGTCTGGCCTTGATCAGATAACCCGCTAAGATAAGCAAGAACCTGATTGATCATCTCTGAGGTAGGTTGGGGTGGTAATTCCTCATTCTGCACTTGCTCATTTTCCCCTTCCTCACCCTCTCTTACCACTTCCTCAGTCGGTGGAGGAGTCACTGCCCTAGTACCAGATGGGCCAGGTGCTTGTCCTCTTCCTATAGAGGACGTCCTCCCGCGACCTCTACCGCGGCCTCTTGCCATTGCTCTCCTTCGAGCTACAGCCCCAGTGGCTGGCTCAGACTCATCTTGTCTTGCCGGTGTTGGTGTTGGCGCAGTTGTTGCTCTAGTTCTAACCATCTGCGAAATAGAGTGAAGATGATCAGATACCAATTGGATCCAAGTAATTGCACGAAAGAAAGAAAGAATGGAATTTTCCTAAAGTCCTATAGCCTCTCAAAGAAAAGTAAAGGCGTCCCCCTACCGTTCCTTAAGACTCTACTAGACTCGTTCTTGTGTGATGAGACCAATGAACCTAATGCTCTGATACCAAGTTTGTCACGACCCAAATCGAGCCGCGAGTGGCACCCACACTTATTCTACTATGTGAGCGAACCAACCAATCTAACCCCAACATTTCAATACAATATAATCAGAAAATAATGCGGAAGACTTAAAACTCATTAAAAAAATCAATTAATAACTTCTAACAATTTATCAATTACTATCGCCAAAATCTGGAAGTCATCATCACAAGAACATCTATCCTCAAATTACTAAATCTAAGAGTATCTAAGAAGCTAAAATAAATAAAAAACTAGTCCATGCCGGAACTTCAAGGCATCACGACATGAAGAAGAAGACCCATTCTAAGCTAGAAGCATTAGCTCACCCTGAAATCTGGTGTAATGAAGACTGGCTAGAGTTGCGGTTGAGTTGAAGACGATGGCACGTTTGCTACACTCCACAATTAACAAAGAAAAACAAATACAAGTAGGGGTCAGTACAAACACGAGTACTGAGTGGGTATCATCGGCCAACTCAAAATAGAAAACAGTATATATCAAATAATATCATAAAATCAACTACAATACTCAACCGGCAGCAACAACAAGTACAAGAATCATTGATAAATAACGCCAAGTACACCCATGAGGACTCAAGCCTCCATACCATACTCATTTGGGAAATAGTTTCATTAAATTGAGTATATTAACATATTTCAAGATTCATTCTCTTTACTATCCTGGTGTCGGAACGTGACACTCGATCCTCATCATACTATCTTGTGTCGGAACGTGACACTCCGATCCATATCCTATCTTGGTGTCGGAACGTGACACTCCGATCCTCATCATACTATCCTGGTGTCGGAACGTGACACTCCGGTCCTCATCATACTATCCTGGTGTCGGAACGTGACACGCAATCCACTACTACTATCCTCGCGCCGGAACGTGACACCCGATCCACTATTACTATCCTGGTGCCGGAACGTGACACCCGATCCACTAACCTCATTCTTTTAGTTCAGCAGCCTTCTTTTATACTAAGGCATCATCATTAACAAAGAGGTTTTCAAGATTTAGGATTCAATAGCCTCATCATGCTTATTTTATCACAATTATATAATCGCATCATGCAAGCATACAATTAAGCATATAGAAGGGTCTACAATACTACCCAATACATATCATTCACTATTAAGAGTTTACTATGAAATAGCATAAACCATAACCTACCCTCCACCGATGATCTGTGATCAAGCAAGCAAATCCTCAAAATCTTTGCTATCCTCTTCGTTTACCTCTTCTCTCGATCGTTGTCCCTCTCTTGTTCTTTCTATTTTTCTTATTCAAACCCTTTTTCTTTTACCCTAATTAGCATATAATTAAGTATAAAAGATGAAAAAAGTAACCCAGTAATTAATTCAAGGTTATCTCCTTTAACCCCCAAGAAATTGAATTATTAATATTCAACCACTAACTTTATAATTATAAGCACGAATAGTCCAAAGCGCCCCTTAAAACATTTAACAGAAATCCGACCCAGTCAGTGTTACGCAGCCGGTGACGGCCCGTCTTGCCTGCGACGGTCCGTCCTGCTACTTCCGTCACAAAGTTCAGAGACTCAATTCATTAAAGAGTATGTGACGGCCCGTCATGCCTGTGACGGTCCGTCCTGCCATTTCGTTGCGAAGTTCAGAGAGTCGATCTCTGTACCCAAATTTCAGAATTCTAAGTGTTTTGCAACGAGACACCCTCAACGGTTCGTCGTGCCCATGAAGGTCCGTCGTGGGATCCTTCGACTCAGACAGTTATTACCAGAAAATACTCTACTGCTCAAAACGACTAAACAGGTCGTTACATTTAAGTTCTTATTTTAAGCCTAAACCACGATGTTTTACATCTAGTTAAGGGATTAGAAGGTTTTAATCAGTTCTTTTACGTTAATTAACATTTCAAGTCTTTAGAGTAAGGTTCTAAGAGGAGAATAAGCTAGGAGTTCTAAACGTTCTTTAAATTTTGTCGATTTTGCCAAAAATTGGTAAATAGATTATAGGAAATCTAGGCGTTAACCTTTCTTTGTTAAATTAATATAAGGAATAATAAGATTTACTTTGTGTGATCGTTCACACTTATATTAATAAATAATTTAGTTATAAAAGCATCTTATGTAGATAAACTATTCAAGCATTGAAAATGGTTGAGTGAAAGTGCAATCGACTAAGTGTATATGTGTAACTCAAAGTATTTGTAAGTCCATGGTAAAAAAAATCCTTTGTTGGACACAATCTTGGTGTTTTAATAATGAATTTTGCGTCTTATCTAGTTTCATTTTCTTGCAATCTTCATTATAGTTTATAGATTCCCTACAACATTATAAATTAGAATTTAGCAATAAGTACATAATAGTTGTTCCCATTGTAAAGCTCAAAACCTTTCCCATATTTCCTACGGATTTCATCAAAACCTTATTATTGTTCTTGCATGCTACCGCATTACACCATTTAAAGGTGTATCTTCATCATATCGACATTATGATTGTTGTTGATATGATGCAATGTTGTACTACATATTTCTCATATGAGTGATTTACTTGATTTTGATTTTATTGTTTTACTTCTTAACTTGGGAGAGAGAGAGAGAGAGAGAGAGAAGGACGTAAGATACAATTAAGATCAAATAGAGTAGGATCATAAGCCTACGAATTGGGAAACATATCTTGTGTCTAGGATAGACACATACCTTGTAATTAACGTAGTCATAAGAGATAAAGGCGTGAGACAAACAAAAATACGTGATTAGAGATTTGAGAGAATCATAGTCATAATATTCACCCCATAAATTAATAAGTCGATAAATATTGCAAGATAAAAGAAGGTCGATGAGCAACATGATTACTTGATATATCATAACACTAAAAGATGGTTCTCTCATTGTGATTGAAAAAACTCTCAACCCTTTGAAAAATATATCAGTTATAAGAAGTTCATAACTCTTTCAAAAAAACACTTCTGAGTTTTATCATATCTCCCACAATCAATGCCGGTCAGCTTCCAACCCATGTCATGGCCTGTTGCCTTGCCAACATCCATTTCATGTCTTGACACTTTCTTTCTAGCATTATTTGACACCACTAAGCCATGCCAACTCTTTTCTCATACAATAGATGATTGATTCCACCGGCAATTTGACCTTGACAGAGTCATTCATGCCAACCCTTTGCCGCCACTGTGCTTATGTCGAGTTACTTGGTCTTACACCGGTGGTAACTCGGTGATTGGGTAATATTTTGACTAGTTTAAAATGGGTAACATAAAATGGATAATAATTTAAATTGTTCATATTTCATATGGATAAAAATGAACTGGGCAACAAATGAGTTATGTAATATATACATTTAGGATTAGTTACATATTCACAAAATTTTAATTTTTTTAATAATTTTCGTTATTCTCTACAATTTAAAAATATTTCCAACATTCCTTATTTTCACCCAATTTTCAAGTCATCCGGTTACATAAGTATTTTAGCCTTAACCCACGTTTCCCTTCCCTTTTTACTCCTTTAATTTCTCCTAATTTCGTACCACAATCTTATTAGTTATAATTTTCATCTCAATTTGAATTTTAAGAGGATTCTCTCTCCAGTGAATCAAATTAAACCACTAAATTAGGTGCTTTTTATGTTTTCCGTTGTCGTTTTTTATCCTTTTTTTTTGTTTTTACTCTTTTTTTCCCTAAAACATATGATTCTCCATTGTATCTGATTCCCGTTCTTCCTTGTTTTATGTAATATATCATATTTATATTCAAGATGTTGATACATAATCTAATGTTGTTGAATCTTCTATTAGTTTTATCACGTTCAATATAAATTTACTTGATAAATAAACACTACCTAATTTATCATTTGCATGTATCAAGTTTTTAATGTATCATCGATCTTATTTAAATTTAAAAGGCTATATAGACAACAACAAATCAGTTTTGTGTTAAGTATCTGCAATCTTTTAATATTTATTTAGTCTTATTCAATATAGAATGTGATGTACATGTACATATTACCCAATTTAATCTTGATACATAAGAACTCGGACAACATGGACAATCTGCAAACATTAAAAAAATCAATGATACATTATATGAAATATATTTTTTTAATTTATAAATCCACACATATCTAACAAACTAACATATATTGACACAATTTTGTAATAATCTTATAACATATAATTGGTACATTAAAATTACTAATGATACAACCATTCACAAAAAAATCATCCACATTTTTCTTGATCAAAGAAAATAATTTACGTATCTTAATTGTTACCATATTTATATGTACAATATACAAAATAATAATCTGATACATTATACATATTTGTGATACACACTTGATATTCAAAACGTATTTGATCGGTCTCAATTGTTATCCATTTATTACATATATCATATACAATCTATTATGATGATACACTTTTATACAAATAACATTCGAATACAAAATAATGACCACATCATAATCTATAGATACAAAATTACAATACACGCGGGTCATTTACAACTAATATATCATGACTTGTATATTCACATCAAAACGATAATACAAAACTATAAAAATGATATGTCAAAAAACTATATGCCAATGGTGGAGACCACTAATATATCATGACTTGCATATTCAATTCAAAACAACAGAACAAAACTATAACAATGATATATCAAAAAAAATAATACACCAATGGTGCCTTCATCATATAAGAGAGCAATGAATTAATGGCTCAAACACCACTCGTGTAAGAAACCAATGAATCAATGGAACAAACACCACTTTTGCTTTTATCAGAACCATTGAATTACCATTCTTTTTCTTCCTGATTTTCATCGAAAATCAACAGGGTTAAAAGGATCTAATGTTCCTTGAACCATGTTAGAAGCCGCTATCGATGCATTACCGGTAATATCTGATTTATTAATTGAAATTCCCTTTTTTCTATTGGCTAATGCTTTAGCTTCTTTATATTGAATCGGCACATAAGATAACAATTGTCTTTTAATCCCCCCATTCCACCTTGACCCCCACCTTGTTTATGTTTAAAAGCTTGCTTACACTTATTACAAATACCAACACTATTTTCTTTATCAAAAGTCATAAATTGCCCAACAATAGAAGTTTTAGGTCGTTGATACTTCACCTTCTCCCTTGTGGGAGGTATAAGGGGTGGATGTCCAAAATTTTGCTCCGGTAAATTGATAGTCTCATTTGGAATTTCTATCACTGGACTAGTAGGTGTTTCATCTAACTCCTCTTCTCCCAAATCAGCTTCTACTTCTTCACATGAATTTTCATCAACATTAGAATTAATATTACCATAACGTCGTTCTAAACTTTCGTGATCGAGTTCAACATTTGAATCAATATTATAAGGAATATCATCAACATAAGTAGAATCATTTATGTTAAATCTAACTCTACTCGTTGATTTAGATGACGTACCACCACTTTTACTACTCTTTTTTTCTTTACTTTTTTTTTTTACCAAAATTAAATAATTTAAAAAGTCTACTTTCTTCGTTGTCTTGTGCTTTCTCTTTTCCTTTACCGCTATTTTTTTTGCTAGAACTCATACTTAATTATATATATATATATATATATATATATATATATATATATATATATATAAAGTGTAATATAAAAATAATAAAAACACAAAAGTAAAGACGAATAATAAAATATAAATATTATCAAATGAATGTACCAAATGTCTGCGTTAATAGCAGACGTTAAACCGATTGTTGAAGCTTGTGATTTGTTGTAACTTGTAATTTGTAACTCCAAGCCAATACTTGATAACAAATATGAGATAATATAATTATATTTATTGATATAATATGAAAATTTTGAATTGAAAATTGAAATATATGGATTCTAATAATATGAGAATTAAAATTGAATAGATATTAAGATTGACACTTGAGAGTTGAGAGTTGATAGAATATAGAAAATAGATGAGAGAAATGAGAATAGATGATTTTGTAAGAAATAGTAGAGGATAGGTGTATTTATAGTATTAAAAATGGGTTAAAATGTAATTATAATAACTTGAGGGTTTAAAATAATTTTTTAAAAGTAGGGGGGTGGTAGGGGGTGTTTGGGAAGTCAAAAAGAGGCATAAATCCGTTGGGGGGGCCCACTAGCCGTTACCCCAACGGATAGTAACGGCTACATTTTTAAATTTAAACAAATAAAAATAAAAACTATTGGGGGGGGGATCCCGCGAACCGGCCGGTTCAACCAGGCCGGGACCGGGCCGGGTCGACCGGGACGAAGGGGTGAACCGGCCCCTGACCGGTCCCCTCATCCCCCATCCCGTAATCCCCTTAAACCCTGGGCGATGGGCCGGTTCCGGGGCGGGGCGGGACGGGACGCGGGACGGGGCGGGATGACCCGGTCCCCCTGCCAGCCCTACTCTTGAGTGAACACCTCACAAACCCATTATCTTTTTTCTCTTCAATATTTAAACTATTTTTTGCTCCATTTTTGTTGAGAGAACAAAGTGCACGTTGGTTTTGGGATTCTTGAATGAAGAAAGAGCAAAGAATATGTAAAATGAGTAACATATAAGAGTACCCCTGTGTACAATTGAAAATCAACAATCGTTCCATCGATGTTAACAACTTGTTGAGTAACAACACAAAGAACGACAATTCCTCGCGTGAAACTTTTATGATTTCGAATTGATGAAGAAGACAAAATTTTGAGTTTTGGATTTTGTGTACCTCTTACAGATTGAAATGGACTGATATCAATCAGATCTGTGTGATTTATGAAAAAAAAATTTATGTTAATAATACATATTAAACGCACCAAACAAGTTTTATACTGTACCACAATTAATGCATCCAGATAAAATTTATGTATCCTGATAATAAATATATTAAGGAATTTTGGTAAAATAAAAAAGAGTAGGGATAAGATGTAAGTTAGGTCTTACACTATGAGATTTGTGTAAGTTATACATAAATTTACCCATATTTTCATCGTTTCATAAGTAAATAGTATTCTGCTTTTGAATTCAATATGGAGGAAATACTTTTGTCTTGTTTTTCTAGACGGAAAATATCGAAAATACTTATTTAGTTCTATTGTATCATAAAATTAAAAAAAAATAAAAAATTATTCTATCACTTTTGAATTAAAATAAATTTATACAAAAATAAGTCAAAAGTATTCATTACCCCCCTAAATTGAATCTTTTTATTCAGTGTGTACACCTAAACTTTAAATCATTTTAGTTACCCCCAGAACTTGTTTATTCATCCAACACGTACACCTTTTATGTCCACCTGACAGAGACACTGAAATCAAATTCTACAAGGAGCGTGAGAGAGAGATTTTTTGCCACATCATAAATCTACAAAGGTAATATACTTAAAAATGTGTTTTTTCTTTAATATTTGGCTTATTTTAAGGATTGTTCTCTCCCTATTCTCTAACTATTCATTCTTCGTTATCCCTTATTCCTTTTTAAATTTCAGATTCTTGTCACTTTTTTATTTTAATTGTTATTGCTTAATTCATGAACTTTAATAGGAGACTTGTTTGTTTATGTGGGGCTCCTTCAATTCTGAAAATTTCATGGAAAAATGACAATCTCAGACATTGATTTCTCGGTTGTAGACACTATGGGGTATGTATTGTAACTCCTTTTTTTTCTTTTTACTTGCTAAGTATGTATTATGCGATTTTCATTTTTTTAACTTTGATTTTACGAAATGCATTCCTCATTTCGAAATTCTTGTAAGTTTTGCGATTTGTATGCTCCTGAATTTCAGATCTAGGCGAATATTGTAATTTTGGGTTTGTTGAAGAAAACCAACAAACAAGAAGAACATCTCAAGTGTAAATGTATATTGAAACTGATTTTGGGTATTAGTTTGATATGTTATGTGATATTGTTCTTTTATTTAGTGTGTCATTGAATTTTTTTTGTGAATCCAATTGTTATTAAGGTAAGATCATTTGGTTCTAGGGTTCTCATTTTGTGGATTAGTTTTGTTTGGTGTTTTAGTAATGTATGTTTTTGAGTATGTCCAATTGACTTATCTTTTTTCATGAAACTACAACTACATATAAGAGGTAATATGATAACACAAAATAATAATAACATGAAGGCAGCCTAACATAAAGGCATAACATAACTAGTGCTTTGTTAATCATTAAAAAGAAACATCATAGTGTTTCATTGTTTCAACCAACAATCACAATAACTTAAGTTAACCAGCAAAACATAAAACAATCACTACTTTAAGGTTGGCTGAACAACCACACAAAAATCAAACACAACACAGTAACTACTTTAAGTTTTGTTGAAAAACCATAGAAGCACCAAAACATAAAACACAATATTTCAAGTTTGGTTGAACAACCACACAAACAAAAAAATAAAAACAGTCACTAACTTAACTTTGGTTATTACACCCACACATCCACACAACTAAGAAATTTTCTTTGAGGGTGATTTTCCATTGGCTTCTGCCCTTGTTTGAATGCAATAGCTTTTTATCTGGTTTGAATACGACTCATAACACTTTGGACATGAAATTCTCTTTGGTTCATGGCCTGTTTTCCTTTACACTTTAGTCCCTTGGTAGGTTTAAAACAAATATCACCTGTTTAGATGCGCAAAACTCACCATACTAGTATTAACCCTCCTACTAGTAGACAATCCTTGTTGTAATATCAACTACATAGTTATTTTGGGACTCACATTTAGAAGGAAAATATAATTTTGACAGTTTTATAAGAAACTTACATTAGTACACATATATCCAGTATCAACAACAAATATACCATGTCCACAACTTTTGGCCTTTACTAGTAACCATTTCCTGCACCTCTTTTGGTACCAGTGTGTTGTTTCTTGTATCTGTCTTACTGGTGCTTGCTCTTTCATAGTGACCTACCCCCTTTTTTTCCAATGGTGGACTAATATGAGTTGAAAAAATATTACAAGAGATCAAATTAATAAGTAATCAACATAATTATAAAAGCAAATCAATATGAATGTACCTCGTGAGTGGGTGTTGGTGTAGACTTATGTTTAGGATTTTTTGGACAATTCTTCTTGTTATGATTTGGTCTTTGCAAATAGAACATCTCATTATTGTCCGCATTCTTGGAACCTTTCCATCTTTTCTCACTTCACCGATTTCTCTTCTTCTATTCTTTGGTGGCCTACCAAGCATTTGTCTTGCCTAAGGTGGTTCAACCACTAGGTTTCTTCTTTCAGGCCACATTTCCATATTTGGGACTGGTCGAATGAAATGAGAATATGTCTTTATATATGTCTCTTTTCTGTACCTGCTAGAGATCTCTTGTGATGCATCCTCATGCACATCACTTCCATAGTCAATAGACTGGTAAGAAAAGATAGAATCATTGTCAGTGTCTTCCTCTGCGTTATCTTGGGCACTTGGCTCAACTTCTTCTTGAATAGAAGTTTCAGTTCCTTGTTGGACAGTTGGTTCAACTTCTTCTTCAGCATCAGTCCAATCTATTGAAGAATAATCATCATCACTTTCTTGTTCGACCCTTGCAACCCCATCATTCTCATGTTTTTCTGTAGCTGGAAAGGAAGAAGAGGAATCTAACTCTAGATCTGATTTTTTCTGTTGTGCAATTAAAGATTCCCCATGTGCATTAAAGACTCAACCACTTGACTTAAAGATTAACTAAGTTGAACTTCACTGTGACCCACATCATTTAGAATAGTGTCACCACACACATAAATATCTTTTGTGTCCCCTTCATGCATAAATAATGCCATGCTACAAATGGCCATGTCATTTTTCAATTCCACCAAATGTTCCCCTAGAGATGGAGCTACATATGTTTTTCCTAACTTACTAATACCAAAAGACTTATAATAATCTACAAGTTTAGGAATTGATAAATTATCTTCATCCACATTCTCTAGATATTCAGTCCTACTCCCAACATATGTTGGACCTGCCTTACTCACCAAGATACCCAAAAAGTTGAACCTTAAATTGAGTTACTTAGTAGCCATAGTGTCAACCTATAACCACAATAACAATTTGTATATTGTACAATGCAGGCAACAAAACCAAAACATAGACAATAACACCAAAAACAGAAGCAACAATTGGTACTTAGTATAGTAGACGTATTACTCATCAACATATAATAGGGTAGCAACATAATATACTTAAGGAAATTAAAAAAATACCCCACCATTTAACAATACCAGAAACCTAATTCACTAAAAAGCCTTAATTTTTTTAACTAATTATCAAAAACCTTAATGTTCATGCATGAATAAGGTGAAAAACTTCATAATAGTACATTCATTAAGTCAAAATTCTAGTTGAAAACTATCAGACCCCTAATTGGAATTCAATCGGAGACTATGGCGAAACCCTAGTCAAATCAAGGCGAAATATTAAATAAAAATAGGGCAACGATGAACGAAAAAGTAAAGTAAAAATAAAATAAAACATCAAGCATTCACGAAATTGATTGGATAATCACTTACTTGTTAATAATTTCAGACAAGATCCAAAGAAAATCGACCAATCGACACCAATCGACCAAACATTATACGAAATCTAGCAAGCTTTTACTCTAGAACTATAACTGACCCAAATCTACTCGGTACCCCGTCCATTACACTTGCCAAATGTGTTGAAGTTCGTTTAAGATTACACTTCTTAGAATCTGTGAGAGGTTTAGAGCAAAGCGGAGAAGCTTCTTTAAGAAGCTTTAATCGATGTGAATTGTGAAGGTTTGAAATTTGGTCGCGAAGTTTTAATTATCTAGGTGGAAAAATATTTATCTAGGTGGCAAAATATTTATGTAGGTGTCGTGCGCGTGTATACACGGCCCTAGTGATCGGTCAAAAAAGGTGTTTGTGTTGGATGAATAAACAAGTTCAGGGGATTATTAAAACGAAATAAAGTTTTGGTGTACATTGACTAAGAAGTTTCAAGTTCAAGGGGGTAATGAATACTTTTGTCTAAAAATAAGGCAAAATGTGGAGTCTATTATGTTCATGGTTGCCACCTTGTAATGTGATTGTTGTTCCAAATGTGATGGCTGCAATTATGCATGAGTTTGATGTATCTTTCATCTGCTTTTATCTTCTCATGTTCGTCAGTAAATACCATAGATTAATGTTCATACTATTTTCATGTCATAAGACAAATATACTATATTCATATCAACATTTCCTCCATTTTTAATGATCTTAAACCTTCAAATCATATCAATTTATCTATAAAATTAATTTAAGTCCAATACTAAAATTCGTTCCTAAATAATCACTAACATCATGTAGAATTTTCTCATAGTGTTGATTCAGATATCAATACAAAAGAGCATAATTATTTCAATATTTTAAGTTCAAATGAGAATGATACTGGAAACACTACATAAAGATGATCATTAGCGATAATTAATTTCTAATATCCGCTAAAAATATATTATTTAGCGGCAATTGACACTCTTTGTATATGTCCCTAAAGCTTTTATCTAGTAACATTGGTTCTAATTCCACTTAACTATTGCCCGTAAAGACTTCACTACTCTTTATTTATGTCAATATCTAATGCCGCTAAAAGTTGTTTTAGTTATATTGACAGCAACTTGAGGAGTTGAATTAAGAAATAAGAAAGAGTAATCAAGTTAAGAGAAAATAAGGAATGGTGGTTACTCACCATACAAATTTGACTGGACTAAACTATACAGAGGTCTAACACCACTAAGGCCAGTCTAAGGAGAAGAGTCTTGAGTAATACGCAAGAAGAAGGCAAATACATCTACAGAAACATATGCATATGTAGCTGTATAATGAATTTGATATAGACCACTAGAATAAGCAATATGTGGTAAACAAGGATTCCTTTTTACAAGGATTTGAGTTGTATCTAATGTCACGATCAGAGCCTATACCCTGGACGTGGCTGACACTCGAGAACCATTGTTGTTCCCAAGCGAACCCTCATCCTGGCTAACTATAAGAGGAAGACTAACTCAAACATACAAAACATAAAACATAATAAAATTCATGAAAATCAATCACTAAACTTTAACTCAGATGAAAAAACTCTGAATAAAAATAAATTATTCAATTCTCCATAAAATAGGCAACTTAAGTCTTTAAAACATTTAATAAAATAAATTAACAGACTTTTTAAACTCTACAGTTCATCTATGAAGCCTCTCACTGACAAAGATGGAAGTCGAGACCAGATCAGACATCCTAACAACTGGTATAACTTAAAGTATAAGTAGAAACCTCCGGAAGCAAGGGACTCACAATAGCTAACTTGAACTCCATGTTGTATGAATGAATCTCTTGTTAATGACCCTGAATATTTGTATCTTCATCATGAAATGATGCACGTCAAATGACTTAGTGCGTGGAATGTACGAGTATGTAAGAGGAATTCTAAAGGATAAACATAGGCTTGAACTTGATAAAGAGGAGACATACTTACCTTTTCTAGAATCACTCAACTCAATAATAAGTATTCAACTCAAGATATCAAGGATAAAGCAATAGTAAAATATAATGTGTGTATGTGTGTGTGTGTGTGTATATATATATATATATATATATATATA
Source organism: Solanum peruvianum (assembly GCA_027705065.1). NCBI lineage: Eukaryota > Viridiplantae > Streptophyta > Magnoliopsida > Solanales > Solanaceae > Solanum > Solanum peruvianum. The sequence continues at coordinate 19,639 of JAKWJD010000080.1, forward strand.
TATATATATATATATATATATATATAGAAAGCTGTAAAATCGTAGATAAGAACTCAATGAATTTAAAATACAATAATACTTGGTGTGTATCTAAAAATACAATATAATTTTGCGGGAGTTTCTTTAATCGGAAACCATCCCTTTGAGCTATGTAATGATACATCGTATTACCCGCTCTGCCGAAATTGTCCTATACTTTGAAAAGTTATAAGACCTCTCAATTAAGTAGATCCATTAGTATGTGCTAAAAATCACTAAGGAATCATCTAAAAGTATGACCCTTTCAACCCAAGTCGGCTATATGGTATATGGGAGTTGTGAGTTGTATGAGCTATCCCTCCTATATATCGCTGCTCAATACTACTCCCAAATTATACTCACCTCATATGTTTAAAAACATAACTCTTTCTGTGGTTTGATATTATTACTTAAAATCTTTCTCTAGAAAGAGATCTTACTCAACTACTCAAAACTCTTTTGGAAAACTCAATTTTCTCCTCTATTAAATGTGAAAACATTTACTCTTGGGAATACTTAGTTCTCATGTATAATTTTAAGAAAAATGAACTCGAATCTACTCTTTCTCAACTCAAGAGCTCAAGTCTTAAAACAATTTTGAAAATATTATAAAAGACTTCTCGCAATAAAGTTCATGTTAAATTATGGACGTCAATGACTCAATTCAAAGTTTTCAAAAGTCGTAACTAGACTCAATACTCAAGACTAAACAACTCATAACTAAAGAACTTCAATAATAATACTCGCTTCATGAATTATTGTCTCAGAGGGTTTATGTGGAATTTTGGGCAAGCACTATTCAATTGAAAGACTCAAGAACACTTCTCATCTCAAGAGTACTTGACTGATAGGGTTCATGCAAAATTATGAGCATGAATTACTCAAATCAAGGACATCATGGGTAACAAGTAATAGTCCCATGATTACAAATATAATCTCTAAAAGGTTAGGAATTTAATACTCAATACTTAGAACATGAAGATACTACTGCTCTCAATGATACTCAATTTTCGGAGCCCATGAAAATTTTATGTGCTTGAACGACTAGACACAAGGGTCTACATACCAAGAATTACATCAAAATCTACCATGTATAACTCAATTAGATCAGCAATGGTACTTCTGTAATTAACGAAAACAGGACAATCATGATGGACTCTCTACTAGAATAAATTCACCAACAGGTGTAGAAACATTGAAGGGTTCACTATGTTGCTAAGGAATAACATCAAAATTCATAGAAACATAAGATGTAACAAAATATAAAATCGCTCTCGGATTTAGAAAAGCATAAATCGTAAAGTTAATGACTTGGAGCATACAGTGACAACATCTGGCGACTTCTCTATCTCTTGGCGACTATTTATAGCATACAAGTGGTTTGTTCCTCCGCCAGTAGCGGAAGTAGTGTCTTTAGGTGTAAATATTTCTAGTGGAGCAACTGAAGAAGACTGGGCTCTATTGTCGCCATTATCAGTGCTCTGCCTGCTCGTAGGCCATTCTCTCACAAAATGACCATTCTAGCCACGCTTGAGCAAGCAGGGGTGTCATCATGACACATCCCTAGTGACTTCTACCATACTTAGCATATGCAGGAGTCTTAGTACCCTCTTTTTTGACTTGCCTAACTACCTTGCAAATGTGCAGGTCTAGCTCTGATGTTCTACGAACTCTGACTATTGTATACACATTTTTTCTTGAGCTTATGTGCACCTACAGATGATAGATCAGGTCCTTTCTACTTCTGTTGGAAACAAAACCGGTTTACATTATTCTTTTGCTGCTTGAACTCATTTTCTGATATCTTAGCTCTCTTGTTCTTAAACTCTTCTGTATCCCTCAACTCATCCTTCTCAACTTATTGTTGATGGATAATTAGTCTTGCTAGGTCAATGTCCTTTATCAGCATTGCTACCTTGCCTTCCTTACATGGCAAATGAGAAAACCCAACAATGGACATACTCATCTTGATCCTCATGTTGTCAACCATATCTTTGCTTCTCTTAGATCATGAGGAAAGAACACCCCATGAAAGCACTCTCAAAATAGTCGAACTCACAAATGTTATGTGTAAACATGAGTTAGAAAAAAATTGTATAGATATGAACTCAATCACACATAGTGAATATGAAACAAGTGAAGGAATTCCTAAATGTTGCAGACTAATAATACAGATGTGGCGCGATCACATTAATAACTAGTACTCTGTAGACATAGCTTCATAGACTATCTAGGACTTCACTATGTGCTTTATTACCAAGTTTTTTAATGTCCCAAGCCAACACCCTTGGCGGGACTGACACTCGAAGACCATTACTGGTCCCAAGAGAACCCTTGGTCATACATACTTACTCAGTCGAAGACTTAAACTTTAGAAATAATCTGAAATAAAGAACTTATGAAAAATCTTAGAATGTCTTTACAGAAATCATTCAAACTAGCCAAAATGGCTACTCTAGTCTCATAGAATAACATCTGAAATACAAAGCTAGAAGATTCATAACTAACTATCTGACTATCTATGAAGTCTCTAAAACAACTAAGATGAATGTTGGGACAAACCCCACAACATCATAATAACATCATAAGGGGCAACCATCACTTAAGAGTTATAGTGATGATACAACGTATCTCCCACGCTTCCAAAATTGTCCTATATGTTATCTTCATATAAGACTCCTTAACTAAGTGTATCTGCTAGTCTATGCTAAAAAACACTAAGGGTTTATCTATAAAGTATGACCTTTTTCTACCTATGATGGCTACATGGTTTATGGGGGTTGTGAGTTATCCAAACTCTCCCCTACATCGATGCTCAATAATACTACTAATACATACTAGCTCTTTATGTTTAAAAACATAACTTGTATGTGGTTTGAGAGAATTGCTCAAAAACTTAGCTCAAAGGCTATCTTGAAAATCTCAGTTTCCTTTTATACTTAATTGTGAAAGCATTCACTCTTTACTGAAAACTAGCATAAAGACTCTTTTAAAAATCTCAGTTTATTTCTTATTTAAATGTGAAAACATTTATTCTTTACTAAAAAACTATCTCAATGGCTCTTTTGACAATTTCAGTTTCCTTTCGTATTTGAATGTGAAAACATTTTTAACTCTTTGGGAATACATAGTCCCCATATATTTTTGAAGAAGTGAACTTCAAGTTTACTCTTTATTGAACTCCAAACTCAAGTGTTAAAACAAAGTTTAAACTGTAAGAGACTTCTAGAAACTTTGTGAACTGCTTTTGACCTGACTCTTAAATTCTCTTTACTTGACTCTTAACTTACCTTGAATGGAATTTATGGATTCAAGGATCGTGATTTGTGATAGAAAAGATCTCATGATGTTTTGGAATGATTTTAGATAGTTAATCATGAGAAACAATCAAGACATCACTGCTGGAAAGCTACTCCACGACGTGGAGATGTATTCAAATTCTTCTTGAAAAAATACTTTTGAGGCAGAACGGTCCGTGACAGCTCCGTGACGAAAAACTACAATTTTCAAACCTGCGGAGTGGGTGCGCCATGCGGAGGCACCCGATGATATTTCTTCTTCGTTTTTCACCTCTAAACTCCATGGGTTCTTTTCCCAAACACTTAGAATCGATTGTATGATTAAAATATGTCAGATTTTACGCAAAATCAAACCTTAAATCACGAATTCAGGCCTAATAAATTTTCAACAATTTCAACAAAGGAATAATTTAATTGAACTTCAAAAAACCCATCAAAAATTCAATTTCTAAGCTTTCAAGAACTTGAACTAGCTGAAATAAATCATGATTGGCACATAGATGAACTAACCCAACGCTATGTTATTTCACATACCTTGTATGGATCACCCCTGATTTAATCTACAAGCTAAACTCGACGATCTTTACGAATCTTTCTTCTTTTCTCCTTTCTTCTCTTTTTTTCTCTCTTCTCCGAGCCCTAGCGTATTTTGGTAAAAGCGTAAACTGATCTAATTCTGTTTATACCCTAACTTAATTTCCAAAAATGAAATAAATTAATTGGTCAAGGAAAAGACCAAACTACCCTTAAAATTTTTGGAATGAATTTTCCTTATTGCAACAACTCAACTTCAAAAGGCATAACTCTCTCACAAGAACTCGGAATCGCGTAAACTCAATGGATTTGGAAATAATAATCCAAGAGTTTTCCAACCATATCTCGAAGTACATATAACTCATCTTGACCTAGCAATTATGGTCATTTGAAGTCGACCGAAAACTCACTTTTCCTAACTTAAATAAATTATCAAATTTTTTCATATTTCCAAAAATCACTATTTCTAGTTCTTAGCTTCTTCCTAGATATTTCAAATTGCTAGATGTTACAACTCTTATGAGGTGCGGACAATGGGCTTTTAAGGACATTAATGGTATTTGTGGCAGTAGCTACAGAGTTATATCGGCAAGGTAAGGATCTTATGCACTTATCTCTTTGTTATTTCACATGAAACAGTAGTATTTGACATGAATATAAGTATTTGGGCATGAAATACTACAATGCATTAAGCAATACAAATGATAGGTTTCAAACTTAGCAACACTTCTGATCATGCTCCTCTTTAGGAATACTACATATCATCTACATCATTATAACAATTGAAAAAGGATCACTAAGACAGCATAGAGCGGAATATTATTAGTACGATTTATTTGAGAAATATGATATAAGAGTACGTATGATATATCATTTTTTCTTTAGCTATTGAGGGTAAATCACAAATTCGCGAGACTAAGCATACTATAAGACATAAGTGCTTATGTGAATACATTCATATCATGAGGATGATATTCATAACTTTATGGAGTAAGATTGAGATCAGTAGGCTAAAGTCTTCTACACTTATTATGGGTGCTAAGCATAAATGTGAATAAATCTAAAGTGTATGAGTTTATGGGATGGACATAATGCTCATATTCGAGAAATAAACAAGGTGTTATAATGATAGATATTTGAGGAATATGATAGAGTATGAATGGATTGATATATTACCATAACTCTTTTATAACTATTTGATTCCCAACACTTGGCTTACTTCGTCACCTTATCACCATCCTTAGTTTTGAAATTGACACTCTAAGGCTATAAGACTATTCAATAATTTCTAAACTAGTATATCTATATCCCCTTTACTCTAATATACTATGTAGGTACACATAGAAAATCCTAGACTTAGTTAGAACCTCATTTGACAATATGCAATCTTTGGTACACCACTTAGGGTTTATTTAGAATTTCACATGATAACTGGAATTGATATAATTACTAGGGTAGTAATTACCAACCTAATAATTACACAACCTAGTAATTACACTTGTCATGTTTGGATGTCACAATGTATTTACACATGTTGTATTTGAATGCACATTTGTTGTAGCGACACTTTCCAAGAGATACTACCAATTACAAGAAACCTAATTTCATACTCGCGACATTAAAAAGATATTAACAATGACACATACATTTTAATCTAGTAAATGGATTAGACTCATAACGAGTAACTTTATTAAGGACATGCATCTTGCCCATTTAAACATTTATTTGATGTCAAAATTTATATGACACGAAAATTTAACTTATGACGAGAGACCCTCCCAAAATCTGTTAAGCAAATAATTTAAGGGATTTTTATACATATATTATCCTCACACATAAGGATGAAATAAAAAGAATATTACCAACTTTTGAGTACCAAAACCAACCGGATTATAATTCACACAAACTTTCAAAACATATAGTAAATTAGTATATTACAAGACTTGAATTTACACACCCCAAAAAGATTAAAAAAAAAGAAAAAGTAAACCCATAATTATATAACAACGCATGGTGATATGACCAAATTAGTGCTCATTATTTCATTTAAATATACAACACATAGATCATGTACAAGTCCCGAAGTTTATACAAAATATATATGCCTATATGCAAGTGTGATCTACATTAAGGCTTTCAAAATCTCCATCTTTAATGGCCACTTCAAGCATATTCTTGAACATTCCCTATGATGGAAACAGCTATCGCTATGTATATAACTTAGTAGTGCAAAAACTATAGGTCCGGAGCCCTTAAATTCACCAAGTTATCATTCTCAAGTAAAGGACAACACAATTGAAACAGAATCAGGAAATAAAGTAAACAATATACAAAGAGTATCAATTTGGATATTAAAGATCCAAATGTCAATAACGTTCATAGCACCATTTTTCAAGATGTTCAATAACAAGACTCATCCAATATATAAATCATGTCGTCACACCAACAACGAGCAGGTATCAAGAAGGGTCAAAGAACAATAATCAAGAGAAGCAAGAACCATATTGAAAATGGCTTTCTAGTTCGTACTTAAAATGGACGAGTCTTATACTTAGGATGAACTAAGGATCTATAGTAAAGATGGAAAATGTTTCGAATCAAGAGGCATGCCAATAGTAACAAAGTCACAGCCACAAGAAGGAAAAAGTACCAACAAGAGTGCCAAGTGATCAAACAATGTGTACAAGTTGGTGTGTTACACATGCGTCTTAAATGTATTAAATGAAAACAACATGACAATGGAAAGTTACAAGAGGTAACAAAGGTGCCAAGATCAAGTTTCAAATATACCAGCAGGTAAAAATAGTACAAGTACAAGTTTATACACAAACCTCAATGCTTTAGCAAAGAAACAGTCTTATACCACTTCAAGAGTTCAAACCGTTGACGAACCAACGTGTGAAGACACTCAACTTGTTCACGACTATATACAACCTTAGAAATCAATGAAATAACATCTTTAATTCCTAGTATCTCAATAATTCTGAAGTAAAACAGGATAATCATCACAAGTAAGCTTAGCTTTTACAAATATGACTATGCTTCCAGAACAGTGAAACTTGCCAGACTAATGACTCATATCGAACTTTAGATTAGAAAGGGTAAACGCCAAAACTTGACTTTATAGCCTTTATCTTAAGATTGTAATAAAAATAGAATTACCGCAAAATGTATTCTGTGCAAAAAGATATACTCAAAACACTAATAGTTGAACATACATTATTTCTAATTGTTGAATTTTGACAACACTTGTCCTATGTTGCATCCCATATTTTCAAACCATAACAGCCAACTTAGAGCTTTAAATATGCAAAAGAGTTGTAGGTATAAAAATTAGCTTTCCAAATCATATTTATTCACTGTAAACTAAGTTCTATAGAAAGAGATATTGATTAAAAACTAAACACCACCCAACTCAAAAAAAAATTCATTACTTACCAAAAGGAAGTGTGTGTGTGTGTGTCTGATTCAAGACAAAAGGACCTACTTTTTCGTTTGATTTTGAATAAAAAATGTTTATCTAATGTTACAATGTTCTTAGACTTGCGGGAAAACGAATGCAGTCAAAGGAGGTGTAAAATATATAGCTACAAAAGAGATCCTCATTACATGTACAATGTCCTTCATAGGTGCTGCCTAAATAAAAGTAGGCTGCCCAAAAAGCATACATAAATAACTATATGTATATAACTGATACCATGACTTTGAATATTTGTAATTCTAATTAGAAAATTACACAAATACCCCCAAACAATACCTTAAATTACAACAACAATTTATTTTAAGCATATTTTCAATTGTCACAAAATTTCAAGTTTCCAAAATAGAATAAGACACATTATAGTCATTAAGGAATGGTGTATCGACATGCGAATATTGGTCTAGTATTTTAGGGGTGTTACAAATCTCTCTCCCATAAATAAATTTCAACTTGAAATTTCCCTTAGACTAGTGCAGATATTGCGTCCTCGTGTTTTCTTCTCTCATATGTAGCTTCTTTTCTAGAGTGGTTCCTCCAAAGTACTTTACTAAGGGGATTATCTTGTTCCTAAGCTGCTTTAATTCGCGAGCTTGAATTAGATATGTTCTTCATTATACGTTAAGTCAGGATTGACCTAAATAGATTCAACAGGAAGAACATGAGATGGAGCAGAACAATATCTTCTGAGCATAGAAACATGGAAGACATTGTAGATTTTGTCTAACTCGGGTGGTAAAACCAATTTATATGCAACTGGTCCAACCCTTTCAAGTATCTCATAAGGTTCAATAAATCGGGGACTAAGTTTTCCATTTTGTCCAAATCTTATATTCTAATTCCATGGAGACACCTTTAAGAATACTTTATCTCCAACTTGATATTTGATGTGACGCCTTTTTAGATTAGCGTACAACTTTTTTCAATCCAAAAAAATCATTAAATGATCCTCTATAATTTTTACGTTGTCCTCTATTTGTTGCACCATTTCATGAACAATAAGCTTTGTTTCACCAATTTCATAGGGAGGCATTCCAATACTTAATTGGTAGCTATTATTTGTAAAAAATTTTTTATCAAAGCCAAGTGTTTGTCCCAACTACCCTCAAACTCCATAGTTCAAGCTCAAAGCATATCCTCCAAAATTTGTATAACTCTTTCTGATTGGTCATCTGTCTGAGGATGAAACAAAGTGCTATATTTAAACTTAGTACCCAAATCTTTGCGCAAGATGCCTCAAAATATAAATGGTAGCCTTTGGTCTTGGTTAGATACAATAGACATAGGGATCTTATGTAGTCTTAGAATTTCATTAATGTACAACTCGGCTATACTCTCAAATGAATAATCTAATTTGATTGCTAAGAAGTGAGCACTCTTGGTTAGCCTGTGAATAATCACCCATATTGTATCATGATTTCTCTAAGTGTGAGGAATTCCAAAAATGTCCATAGTTATTCTATCCTATTTCAATTCCGACATTGACAAGGGCTATAGTAAACTAACTGAAACTTGATGTTTAGCCTTTACTTGTTGACAAACGAAGCATTTTGAAATGAAATCCGCAATGTGTCCCTTCATACCATCCACCAATAATTTTCTTTGATGGTTTAATACATCTTTGTACCTCCAGGATGCATTGCATATGGTGAAGTATATGCTTATTTCAATATTTATCTCCTCAATTTGCAATCATTAGGGACACATAACCTGTTTTGATAAAGTAAGACACCATCCATTGTTTATGTAAAATCAAGTTTTTCCCCATTTGGACTTCTCTAATTAATTTTACAAGTTTCTCATCTATCTTTTGTACTTCCTTCACCTGCTCAAGTTATATTAGCTTTACTTCCAAATTAATGATAATTGAACAATTTGAATCTGGTGTAAACAAACATTCCTGGCTCTTAATTCAAGGAGCAAGGTCAAAGGACTCAAAGAAATGCTTGCGAAGGATTTCCAACTTAAGGCATCAACAACCACATTAGCTTTACATGGAAGATAATCAATTGTGCAGTCATAATCCTTCATGAGTTCAAGCCATCTACGTTGTCTTAGGTTTAGCTCCCTCTAGGTACCCAAGTACTTTAAGCTCTCGTGATTAGTAAATATATGACATTTCTCTCCATAAAAATAATTCCGCATTATTTTCAAAGCAAACACTATAGCAGCAAGTTCAAGATCATGAGTTGGTAATTCAATTCATGTGGTTTTTAATTTCTGAGAGGAATAATAAATTACCTTCCCTTCTTGCATCAAAACGCATCTGACAACATTGTTAGAAGCATAACCATATACTACTTACTCTTTCCCTTCAATTGGTAGAGTGAGTATAGGTGATTGAGTCAACAAGGATTTGAGAGTTTCAAGTCTCTCTTGAAATTTTTCATCCCAAATAAACATTACTTCCTTATGCAAGAGCTTAGTCAAAGGGGAGGCGATAATGGAGAATTCTTTTACAAATCTTCTATTGTATCCTGCTAAGCCCAAGAAACTTCTCACCTCACTTGGACTTTTGGGAGGTCTCCATACAACAACTGCTTGTACCTTACTAGGATACACCTTCACGCCTTCAGTTGATACAACATGTCCTAGACAAGAAACTACATCCATCCAAAATTCACACTTGGAAAGTTTAGCATAAAGTTTTTTCTCCTTCAAATTGCAAAATAATTAGGAGGCGTTTATCATGATCTTCACTACTTCTGGAAAATATTAAAATATCATCTATAAAAACAAGCACAAACTGACAAGATAAGGCTTGAATACCCGATTCATTAAATCCATAAATATCACAGGAGCATTTGTCAATCAAGATTGCATCACCAAAAATTCAATGTGATCATATTGAGTTCTAAAAGCAGTTTTAGGAATATCTTTCTCTCTAACACGCAGTTGGTAATATCTAGACCTTAAATCAATCTTTGAGTATACTTTATCACCCTTAATTTTGTCGAACGAATCATCGATCCTTGGTAGTGGATATCTATTCTATATGTTATTCTGTTCAATTGTCTATAGACAATACAATTCCTAAGAGTGCCATCTTTCTTCTATACAAATAAAATAGGGGCTTACCATTGAGAAACACTAGGTCAAATAAAACCTTTCTCAAGAAGTTCTTGCAATTACGATTTCAACTCTCTTAATACTAGTGGAGCCATTCTATTAGGAGTGATGGAAATATGGG
>JAKWJD010000081.1:0-29182 GCA_027705065.1 Solanum peruvianum
GTACCTATCGTTTTAGTAGCTAAATAGATTCAATTTTTATAATTTGTTCATTTTTATTAATTAAATAAATTTATTAATTTAATTAAATGTGCAACTATTTTGGTTGTAAGAAAAAAATTCATTAATTCATGGTTATTAAATCAAATTAGAATTCCTTACCAAATATGACTTATTTTTTCTTGCATATGTGGTTGGACATTCTTTGACTATAAACTAGACTTTATAAATAAATAACATTAATATAATTAGTTGGATAAGTTGTACAAAATATTAGATGCTATTATGAAATTGTGCATGTGTACAAGTTATATTAGATATATACAAACAAAACAAATATGCTTATACAAATTTTAAAATTGTATAACTGTTATATTATATACCTATTGTTCTATACATATATATGTGTCTTAAAATTATTTAACATATACACTACCAAGGCATAATACAAACCGATTAAATACTCATATATAAAAGATCTAATGAATTTCACTTTATATTTAAACAAATTCATCTTATATAATATAAATATAGTTTTATACCTATGTCGCTTAAGCTTATGTAATTATATACAAATAATTCATAACTCATAATGCAACTCAATTGACACTTTTAAAAAAAACTATGGAAATTGACTATACTTGTACAAATAAGAAAAATTTAAAAAAGAGAGAAAGAAATACCTTGAAATCCACAAATTTTTGTTGGTCCATTACACTAAAATCACTTTCATATGTGTTTCTGAGTTATTGTTACTAGAAGATGTCTCTTTTACTTTTATGGAGATTGTTCATCCATTGTTTAAATTTGTATAATGATTAGGAGGGAGGATTAAAATTTTCCAATTTTGAATTTGAATTAAAATTTGGTTGAGTTATTTAAGAGGAAGTGAGAGATTTTAGGAGATAGATTAGTGGGTGTGATAAAAGAGAGTGTGTCCAGATTTGTATAAAAGATGAAAGAGAAGGGTTACACTTTTTGGTACATATCGTGAGAACCCGTTGTATAAATATGTTCTTAACAATAACTGTTTTTATAATTAAGTTGAATTATAGTTATGGAGCAATATTAACTATTAGATGTTGGTTTTGTTATATAAATTTATCTAAAATAAATCTCAAAATAACAAATACGAAATAAATAGAGTCATCAAAGCATGCCAACTCAACCCAATCTAGCCCAAATTTTTTGGGCCGAAGAATTTAAAGGAATAGTGTGGGATGATCTTTCATTTGAAATTGAGAGTTCTTTTAATAAAAGGCTTATAAACAATAGTGTATATATTGAGAATTTAATATAAATCTCATAGTGTTAAGAACTAATTATATTCTATCCTACTTAAAATTACAAAAGTCTCAATACATCACGTCTCTATTTTAGATACGTCTCAATATCTTGGTATATTGCATGCATATTAATATATAACGTAAAATAAGGTATCTGATCAATACATATAGTAAAATGGTGCATTCAAAAGGTACATTGCGTAAAGTGGTGTATCTAAAAATATGAGTGTCACGACCCAAAAAATAGCCTAGACATGACATAGTGAATAAAAACCCAAGAGGTCATACATGAGAGAATTGACCTACATACAATACAATATAATAGATAATACGGAAAATAAAGTAGAAAATCTCATAAAAGAGTTTAACATAAAAGCGGAGTCTACTCATAGTCTTGACAAGCCAATCTAATACATCAAAAGAAGTTGTTGAGATGTAACTCATGCACCATGTACAATATCTATAAAATAAAACAAGCACTAGTACATGAAATGTACAATGTATGAGAGATATGTATAAGAACATAAAACATTATTATAAGGGGATATAAAGGAAAACATGATATGCATGACCAAGCTAAAATATAGTAAAATCTTTAACGAAGTATCATAAATTGATAATACGATCAATACATCTTAAAATCATAATGAAAACTTCATAAAACCTTTAAAAGTAACTTGGTTCATCTTGTGGGATATTTATCGTTAACCAGCATAGACCACATGAGCTATAATGTGGAATACAATGTTTTGCTCCCACACCAAAAAAAGATGTCCTTATATGCAAACAAGGATCTTAACTTCTAGTTTGAGTGGATCCAAGTTATGTATTTTAAGACAATTCCTATAGAGACATGTAGTTAGGGATAATGAGATTTCAACTAGAGACCGACCTTTACTAATGAGAAAGTCTGTATATCAATATCATCTTGGTGCTAAGTATTAATCTCAATTGAATAGGAATATCCATAAACATATCATCATACACAAAAAGATACAATTAAGTTGTTTACTCCAAGATTAGATAATCATAAAATGACTCCTTAAATCATAAATAATGCATGTGTGAAAAAATATTTTATTAATCATGATTTCTTAATATGTGAGGAAGCCTTTCACATTTTTTCATTGATGCGTATCTTAAAAGGAAACTTTACATCATAAAATATTTTTTCATGAATCATGCACAAACTTTCTTCATAAACTCATATTTTTATAAATTCATAGTCAAAAATCATGAATAATGCATAAGTCTATATAAAATTAAGAGTAAACAGGTATTTCAATAAAATTCTTCATAAGAAGACTAAAATCAAAAATTGAGTCATAAAAATGTAAGATTCATGGAAAATTAAATGAAACCCTAACCAACTTTGATAATATTGAACTTGCAGAATTGAGATATTTTACAACGAAATGTGTGAATGAAACTAATTGATGATGTGAGACCCCATGCGTATTTCACATAATATACATATCATGACTTAAGTGTGTGCGGTATATATGACTTGGTGTGGTAACATCAAAGAGTTAGACTTAAATTGTGGGTCAAGGATTCTTTTAAAGAAGTTTAAGTAAAATAATGCATGATGTAACAACCCCACTCGTTCGAAAGGTTTAAATCAACTAGTTCCTCTAGAGTAAGACTAAGAGTGCCTTATATTCTAATAAGGATATTTTAATAATATATATATTCACTCAATCCTTGTAAGTTATGTTTTGAAGTCAAGCAAGTTATGAAATAAAAGTCGACAAAAGTTATAGTAAGTTTCTCTGAATTTTTTTTTGAAATTTTGGTTAAATGTGTCGGTGATTTTCTCCTAATATATAGAGATTTATAAGGATCCCCAATGTACCGAATCAAATCTCTACGAACAAACTCACATTTTTGTGAGATACACAAGCAAGCACATAAAGGGGGTCCCATATCCCCTATGTTGATTTATCTTTATAACAATTTATTCCCTTTGTTTTATTTGATTATTCTCGCAAAAATAAAAATAAAAACAATCACAAATCCTCTCTAAGGATTCCCCTACCATCCAACCCAAAATATCTAAGATTTAAATGTGGTTTAACCCTTGAAAGGTTCGTACAGATTGTGTTACTTATTTCGTCCTCGTTGGTTGTGATTTGAAGGATTCTTCCTGGTGAAGGAGTTTCTTTTTTAGGTGGTGTTGTTGCTTTATTGTAGATTATTACTGTAAGGAAAAGGTATAGTTCATATAAATACCGCAAGACCTATAAATGAGGTATGTTAAGGTTAAGCCTTGAAATTTACTTTGAGCACGAATTTTAGAAACCTAAATGGGAAAATGTTGTTTTATTATTCTATTGCTAGAAAGACCTTCTGTGAAAGACATTGGAATTGCAGTTGAAGTACTAATCTTATTCCATTATGTTCATATTCCACTCATTCGATTATATAGGGCACTCGACGTCTATATGTCATTTTATCGATTCCCTTCACCATAGGTCGATGTGTATATATTTTTACTCTTCTTTAGGTGTTGTACCTTAAAATGATTATGGAGGAACATTAACAATTTGCAATCAGTCCTTCTTACTTGCTAATTAATTTTTTTTTGAAAAACTTTAAAAAAATACGTTTATTTCCAAAGTCTAAAATGTAACTCGTATGTTTAATCTATTAAAGGAACTTCTTTGTAAAAAAAATACTTTATTTTACAAACTACTAAGGAAACATATAGAGAAACTAAGTGAAGCACCTTATGCTCTTGCTGAACATCCTCATGTTTAAGTTACCTTTATAAATTTTAGTAAAGTTTTCCGGTCTAATGTAGAAGCATATAATGTTCTACGAGACATTTATATGTGTTGTACAAGTGATTACGAGTGTTGATGACAAGATTACCGAAAAGGAAAGATTGGCAACATGGTTATAGTGATATAAATGTATTACAAATTCATGGAATGTTATGTAATGTACTCCAAAACTATAATTAGAATGTATGAGACCAATTGCATATATTTATATATATGTCTAACACCTTGAATTAGAGAAAGGCTAGAATAAGGTTAAATGGGATGTCTGAACCCAAAAGTGGATCATGGAAATCTCCAAGGAGCCCTAAATGGATTGTTTAGGGGACCACAGTCCGTTTGGGGTCTCGTGGTAAGTTTTAAGATCCTAATCCAGGCAGGTTCATTATCACGGACTCCTAGACGGCTAATGGGGATTTTGAAGGACCGTCAGGCAGCTCATCCGAGTGTCATAGTTAGTAAGGTCTAATCCCAAGTAACTGTTAAGGACCACATATATTAAACGGAGCGTGAAGCTTCACACGAACCGTGATATCCGTGAAAGGGATTTATCATACTTAGAGTTTAGGGTGATCTTCAAATAGTCATATATTTTAGCAAAAATGAATCATGTGACCCGTTAACTATCAAATTAAACATCACAGAGTTATCTTTTCAATGTCACCGAGATTTCCTTGTTCCAAGCTTAATGTAAGAAATTATGACCGAAATAGTGAAGCTTGTTGGGAAAAGCATATTCACAACCCACTTGACGGGTGGTAGTGCTATAGACGGCCCGTGAAGGCCTCCTTGAAGTCACTTTATCAACTTTTAAATTGGGGTCTCTTAACTCTTCTCCTAATTTTTTTAACTAAATAATGTGTCGCTTTACTTTCTAACAAAATCCCTATATAATGATTCTATCCCCGAAAATCATCTAATTCAATTAATTCTCTCCAATTCCCAAAAGAATATTAAGTCATCCTTTCAAATATTTCGGTGTAAGGAAAAATAAGAAGTCAAGTTACGATTTAAAGATCAAGTCTCAAATTCACCAATTGTTTAAGGACTTTGAACTCCAATGTTTGATAGTCTTCACCTATGGAGCTATTTCCTCCATAAGTGTCAGGACCGAAGTCTAGACCCCAGACAAGACCGACGTCGTTGACCTGTTAGAGGTCGTAGACAAGACTACTTACGTCATTGATACTTCATTCAGGTTATTTTTAGCGGAATATTTGAACTTTTTGTTTACTTATTTCATAAGAAAAATATTCTACTTATCATCATAGGTGTTCACAATCAACCATCAAATATTAAGATCATCAAATGAAATAAATAGTTTAATACTGCATTCAACGTAAACTTGCCAAAATGGCACAAGTACAATGTATGAATAATATGGGAAAGAAATGTTAGTGGAACATATTCCACTAGCTAAAACCTACATCTAAGCTAGATTATAACAACAGACATCCCTCGAAAGCGTTAGGGCCTACAAAGTCCAAATGAATGCTCCACGTCCGTATAGCTGCAGCGTCGTATCGTAAGCTCTAGCATCCGCCTATGCATGCACCTAAAAGTATAGAGTTGCATGGGATTAATCCGCACTTGTACTAAGTATGGGTATATGCAGAACACACCAAAGACGTGCATGAGTACGAATATCTCTCTCCCATCGATATGAATAATGGAAAGTCAAGTCAGTGGACTTGCCAAATTGAATTAGGAAATTCATGTCATGACGGTAACATGCATTATCATCTTATCCTTTTGCAAACAACAAATATATTGCCCATATCGTATCACATAGTTCATATCATTCTTTCTTATGCCATGAGACCTTGGAATCATACACTTGACATTAGGACTTCCCAAATGAGAGTTCAACAGAGGAGACCTCAACTAGGGAGACTTCTTTAGCAAAGAACAGAGTATGCATCATTAATTCATACGTACTTCATTTTTCATTCTTTCATATACTAGTACCACCACAAGTCATATCTAAGATGTAGTTTAGGACTCTCATCAGCTTCGCTGCGAAATGACAAGGAATAACCTATTGTCATTATGATACGCTCAAACTTACTTTTTCAAATAAGACGTAAAGCGGTCGTATCAAGTAAAGAACACAATTAATGAGGTTGGGATCATTCCCACGAGGAAAATAGTTCAGGTTAACTTAATCTATTATTACTATTATTTAGTCAAATATTTCTTAGAAAACAAAGGACAATAAAAGGGGGGTTTTTTATTTCTAAATGAATGAAAATATTTAACTAAATTAAAATAAACAATTAACAGATTTAAATGTTGGAGTTTAATAAATTAATAAAAGAACTAGGGTTTAAGTGTTCCCCACAGGTTCCTAACTTGATAATTCTAACTATAACAATTCTTTCCTAGAATCTTGCATGCAAAGTGATAAGTTATGTATTTTTAAATCCTTGGTCTGACATCTAGAAAATTTCACTCCGCACTTGGTCCAGCTACGTGTGTTGCTATACTAACCCTTACCTTTACCTCATAGTAAGCATTGTATTCGATATTTGACTAATATTACCTCATACCAATCAATACTAGCCTATTAGATAGTATAAACTAAATTTATGTTAATAATTCTTTTCTTGTTATCAACCTCCTTATTTTGGCAAGTAGCATGAAGGCAAGTTCTAACGTTGGCCATCCGTTGAAAAGACTTCTAAGCGAAAGAATTATTATTACATGCATGACAGTATTCTAGAATTGTTATTTTAGTTATATTTTACCTCATTAATCACCCATGGTTCCCACAACCCTAGTTATGGAGTTTAGTTACCCATAGTCATAATCACAATATTCATATGTGTAATATAAGAATTCATGCACTTAATTCAATGAGAAAGAATAAAATCCAGAAGTTCACTTGATTAATCAACAAACGTACCAACAATCCATTCCAGAAAAAGTGTATCAATTACTGAAATTAATTGGGGACTAAAGATTCTCAAAAATTAGAACAATTACAAAGTCTAATATCCAAGAGTCTACTAACATAAAGTCTAACCTCAAAAATGAGGTTTTTCCAACTATTTATAAAAAAAAACCTAATAAAAGGACTTTTATTGCTGAAAATCTGTCAAAACGGGTCTGAGTCGACGGACATCATGACGGGCCATCGTGGTTACGACGGCCGTTATGGCCTCCGTCATCCTTTACTTTACAAATCCTTCTGCTTCTTTCTTTATTACCCTCGACGAACATGTATGATGGACCGTTCCAAGCACGACGGTCCGTCAAGGGTCTCCGTTCCATAAAACTTAAACCTCTTGGAATTTGGGTACTGGGACTACTCTCTGATACTCTATGATAGTCTGTCACGAACTTCGTAACCCCACACTTAGGTCAGACTTCCCCATCTTCCTTCAGCAGCTTCACTACGATGCCACCTATGGTCCGTCATAAGCTCGACGGACTATCACGGGCCCCGTAGGGGGTAACTTTTATGCATTTCTTGATCAAAAAGATCCGCGTTCATCTTTAGATAGATTTCTTGCAATTAAAGAGAAACTTACATAAAAATCAATACAAAAAGGTCTTTGGACACACACTAAACTTATGGAAAAAGTATTTAAAATACCGTGAAACCACGGTATATCATATTACTTATGTCTAGATCACCTCTTGATTATCTATCCTAACACCTTTGGTATCATTCATTTCATTATGTGCTTTCATTGAGGCTGACCTCATAATTTCATTGGGAACATTAACCTTAACTGACATAGATCATGTGAGAATCATGAAATCCAGTGTCTGCCCTACACCGAAACAGGTGGAATCACCGGCCAAAGTGACCCGAACATGCTAGCGTATTAGGGGGTCAAACCCTGCTAGATCCATATATTGGCAGTATAGGTTCAAGAGTAGGAGATATAAGAAGACCCTTACCCGTAATGACGGATATCTCATCTCATGAGATTTACGTGACACTCCGCCCTTCCGAAAGGAAGGCATCACCACCCAGAGCTAGCCTATCAGTGCTCAGTATAAAGTTCCATTACATTCAATCACATACATGGAAGCTGTCTTCTATCATGAGGACATCATAGCTCATTACATGATTTCTTATCTCATCAATTAGTATTGAGTGTGCATTAACTTCAATAATTTTGATCAGTGAGTTAATAGAGATTGGCCTCTTCATTAACTTTACACTCTCATAGGTGAGTACATTTTGATAACATTTACTTGGGATAATTTGAGATTGCTCTTATATTTCACATTATCCTCTTATCATGTTGTCACCAGATTCATTAGATTTATCACATTTGCTCTTCCTAATAACTTGCCCCTTTTAAGTGAATGTTCATTTCATCATATGCCAATGCACTTGGCCCTTTAGTGTGTTTCACACTCTTACTTAACCCTTTTAGGGTTACATTATTTCATCACATACATCTTTGGTTCACTTGTTTTTAAACGTATGCTAGACTTATGACTCTATTTACAAGCCATGAGGCTTCATTCATAGTTGGTTTAAGAGATTCATATCTTCCTAAGATTATATCATACAAGAGTTATGCATATTGTATGTTTGCCAAGATCTCTATTTCGATCTATGTAGGCATCATTCTTTTGAACATTTATTCACGTCTGACTTATGGGTCAATACGAAATCGTACAAGATAACACTTATGTTTTTATTTATTTTCCCATTTTCCAATCTTCACCCTAGGCTTGGGGACCTGATTTCGAATCCCCTCAATAACAATGTTTTTCCTTCCTTTTTCCTTTCCCTCACTTCACCTTAAACGTTTAGCATTAGGGGGCCCTAGATTGAACCCCCACAAGCACATTTCTTTATTTTTTATTTTTCCTTAACTCATTTTGTGTTAGCCGAGAGGATTTGCGTTCAAATACAACTCCTCTTAACTCATTATTTTTATTACTTTCTCCTTGTCTCCTCATTCGACCGAGAGGCCGTGGGATCAAATCCCACTCCTCCCATCTTTTTTTTAAAAAATTTATTTTAACTTTCTCCATATTCTCAAGTTTGACCGAGAGGTGTGGATTCGAATCCCACTCCTCTCCCTTTTTATTTTTATTTCATGTATGAGATTCGGCTAAGGCACCCAATTTCGATTCCCTTAACCCCGCCTTCCTTACTTACATTTTTTAGTTATTTTAACATGGTTAGGTCTTAGGTTCATTCCTTAGTGACCTCATTTATTTTACATTCATTTTACATTGCCTACTGTACAACTTTGCTTGGCAGAAACAACCAATAAGGTTCTTTTAATTAAGTCACGTTTATAAGCTCATTTTTAATAAGAATTATATGTTAGTTCTTACGGCATTTCGTGAATCATTTAGTATGTTTTTTGGGTGAAGTTTCATAGTTACATTTAGCTAAGAGTTTCCACTCAAATCAGCCACATTATACCTCATATGAACATAAAGATTTATACAAGTTTGTTCACGTTAGATACAACCATAAAACATGTCATTTTTAAACTACAAACCAAGAGTATATGTCACAGCTTACACATTGCACACACATAATTTTTCACATAATTTCGAAAACATTAATTATTAGTCATACAATTCAGAACAAAGTTTCATGAATATATTCATCACAAACATCACAATACACGCCTAATCTACCAGCCGACATATTTACCTTAGATCATTGGGAGCTAGTGTCAGGGACCATCTAATGGGTAACAACCATAGTTTTCGGAGTAGATTCATTTAAGACTTAAGGGTCACTTGGAAAAAGGACCAAGAGGAAGAAACCCATACCTTGTTTTAGCTTTCAACACCTTCAAAGTTCTGCCAAATCCACCAATACACCAACGTCCCGCCTTACCCGGAGAGAAATTACCTTTTTGCTTTACGTTCTCAAATTATCTTGTTGTTTGTATTTTTTTGTCAGTTCTTCAAGTGTGAAGAACTTTTGGTTTTTTTATTTTTTTTCTGTTTTGTTACTAGAAAGAGAGTGAAATCGTGAGAGAGTGTTTGAAGAGAGGGAGATAAACGTGAAAGAGAGAACTAGGACTTTTATATGCAAGACTTAGACATATTAGATTAAATAATAGTTAATAAATAATAAAAAAATCTGATTTTCATTTTTCTTAAATCAGTATTTAAATATTAATTAATTAAATTAATTCAACAAATTAAATAATCAAATTAAATCAATGCTCCCACCCAGGTTCGAATCATGGTGGAGCAAGATTTCACTCAAAGGCCAATTTTGTCCCTTTCTACCAAAATTGCCCCTCCATGATATTAATTAAATATTTAGGGTAATTACGATGCTACCCTTATCCTAGAAAAAGACCATTTTACCTCTAGACCCTCCAATCTTAAGATTACCCCTTTTTAAGTCAGGTTAAGACTTAATAGGGTAGATCGTCATATACGAGTTCCCTACATGACTGGACCCAACTTTTCCTAACTCAACTAACTCACCAAGTTGATAGTCTTAGTTGTTGCAAGGGTTCAGAGGTCAGGTTCTACGCGCATCAATCCCTTTGAACCCGGTCTAATCGTAGGCATTCTAGACACATTAAGCATTACTTAGCTTAGCCATTTTTAGGGTTGTGATATTATTCCCCCCTTAGATACATTCATCCTCGAATAATACTTCTTATAATCTAGAACAACGCTAGTCATATCATAACATAAGAATTATACACAATCAAACAACAACAACCAACAAGAAATAAGATAAGGAAACTTAGACTTAAGAGTAGGAAGTCTAACCTCAAGAGATCAAAAGATGTGGGTAGCGGGATATCATATCTGCCTCGGCCTCCCACGTAGCACCCTCAACAAGATGATTCCTCCAGAATACCTTCACAGCGACAATCTCATTTTTCCTCACCCGCTTGATCTGTCTGTCTAAATTCTCAACAGGTACCTCCTCATAAGACAAGTCTTCATCAACCCCCAAACCTTCAACAGGTACAATCAATGCTAGATCACATATGCACTTCTTTAACATAGAGACATGAAAGACTAAATGAACAGAAGCTAGCTCTGCATGCAATGCCAACTTATAGGCCACCTCAGCCACACGCTGTAGGATCATATATGTCCCAACATACCTCGGAATCAACTTCCCCTTCCTGACAAACCACACTCTTCATAGGTGATATCTTCCAATAGACCTGGTCACCAACATCAAACTTTAAGGGTCGTTTTCTATTGTCTGCATATGATTCTATCAACTGTAAGCAGTATCTAACTTGTTCCTAATTACCTTAACCTTATAAAATGCCTCATGAATGATCTCTGGACAGAAAATAGATGACTCTCAAAACTCGAACCACCCAACTAGAGACCTACACCTCCTACAATATAGTGGCTCAAACGGTGCCACCCAAATGCTAGAGTGATAGCGTTTATCATATGAAAACTCTATCAAAGACGGATGGTTATCCCAACTACCTCGGAAGTCAATCACCCAATCTCAACATGTCCTCCAAAGTCTGAATGGTGCACTCCGCCTGCCTATCAATCGGAGAATGAAAGGCAGTACTAAGCTTTACCTGCGTGCCTAAGCTCTTCTAGAAGGATCTCCAGAAATGTGAAGTGAACTGAGCTCCTCCATCTGGAATGATTGAAAAAGGAATCCCATGCCATCTCACAATATCATTAGTGTAGAGTCTCGCATAATCCTTGGCTCTATAAGTAGACTTTACAGGGATAAAGTTGGCAGACTTAGTCAACCTATCCACAATAACCCATATGGATTCATGACGTCTCCTAGTCTTCAGAAGACCAACCACGAAGTCCATATTAATGGCCTCCTACTTCCACGTTGGAACCTCGATAATCTGAGTAAGACCACCAGCCTTAAGATGTTCCGCCTTCACTTTCTAACAATTAGGACACTTGGCCACATATTCAACAATTTCCTTCTTCATGCCATCCCACCAATAGATCTGTTTAAGATCATGATACATCTTGGTGGAACCTGGATGTATAGAATATCTAGAACCATTGGCCTCTGCAACAATCTTGGTCCGCAAATCATCCTTAGATGGTACACACAGCCTGTCCTGGTACCCAAGTATGTCGTCACCTCCCAATGCAAAAGACTCATTCATTTTAACCAACACTGATTCCTTCAGCTCTATCAACACAGGATCAAGATGCTGACCCTTCTTGACTTCAACTATGAGTAAACTAATCGCACACCCAGTCTAGCCACTCTGTGTATATCTTTCACCAACTCTTTGTTATCATGCACAACATGGGTTGTACTTCCCATGCTTATCCTGCTCAAAGCATCAATTACAAAATTAGCGTTACCTGGATGGTAGTGGACATTCATGTCATAGTAATTTAACATCTCCAACGACCTCCCATACGTAGATTCAACTCCCTCTGTGTGAATACGTACTAGAGATTTTTGTGGTCTGTGAACGCATCCACATGCACTCCATACAAGTAGTGCCTCCCCAGTTTTAGTGCAAACACCACAACTGCCAACTCCAGGTCACGAGTGGAATAATTATTTTCATGAACCTTGAGATTTCTCGACACATAAGTTATCACCTTACCACCCTACATAAGGACACAACCTAAACCAACCCTAGATGCATCACAATAAACAGTGTAATTCTCACCACACTCAGGCAAAGTAAGCATCGGGGCTGAAGTGAGTCTGTCCTTCAGCTCCTAGAAACTCTTCTCACAAGTCTCCTCCATTCAAACTTGAATTTCTTCTTCGTCAAAGCTGTGAGTGGGGCAGAAATGGAAGGAAAACCCTCCCCAAACCTGCGATAAAAACCAGCCAAATCTTAAGAAACTACGGATATCTGTGGGAGTAAGAGGTTCGTCCAGTTCTTAACAGGCCTCAGTCTTCCTGGGGTCTACCTCCACCCTTTGTTGGAAAAAAATGACCCAGGATCCTCACTGATCTAAGCCAGAATTTACACTTGCTAAAGTTTGCATACAACTTATTTTGTCTAAGTACCTGCAAGGTTAGTCTCAAATGTTGTTCATGCTCTTACTTGGTCTTAGAGTAGTTGAGAATATCATCAATGAATACTATGACGAAAGAGTTAAGGTATTCACGGAAACTCTGCTCATCAGATCCATACAAGCAGCAAATCATTAGAGAGACCAAGTGACATAACTAGAAACTCATAATGACCATAACGGGTATGAAAAGCTGTCTTTGAATAAATTCATCCCTAAGCCTAAGCTTATGGTACCCTGAATGAAGGTCAATCTACGAGAAGAAACTAGACCCTTGGAGTTGGTCGAACAAGTCATCTATTCTAGGAGTGGATACTTATTCTTGATAGTGACTCTGTTGTGCTGCCGATAATCAATACACATTCTAAGGGTTCCATCTTTATTTTTCACAAACAACATTGGAGCTCCCCAAGGGGATTTGCTCGGCTGAATGAAACCCTTATTAGTGAGATTTTTTAACTGCATCTTCAACTCTTTGAGTTCAGCTAGAGCAATTTTGTCAGGAGTAATTGAAATTGATTTAGTATCGAGTTCTAAGTAGATACAAAAGTCAATCTCTTGAGGGGGGCACTCCAGGCAAATCATCAGGAACAACATCGGGGAACTCGTTCGCGCAATGCACTGAGTCTATGGAAGGAATGTCATAATCTAAATAATTAACACTCACAAGATGACACAATAATCCTTGGTCATCAATTTATTAGGCTTAAGGTTCGATATCAAGGGATTAGGATGACTCAAACCGTACCCCTCCTAGAATAGTTGTACTCATTAGGGAAACAAAATAGCACAACCCTACTACGGCAATCTATACAAGCATAACAACTATGAATCCAGTCCATGCCAAGAATAACATCAAAATCGTTCATTGGTAACTCTCAACAAGTCTGCACATATAGTCTTACCACATACAACTATTGGGCAATCCTTGTATACTCTATAAGTTCTTACATTATCTACTAAGGTGTAATAACCACTATAGGATCATGCAAAACTTCAGGTAATATATTAAAAGTGAGAGCAAGCAAGGGAGTTTCAAAGGAAAGCGTAGACCCTGGATCAAGTAATGCATAAACAGAAGTTGAGAATACTAACAGCATACCTATGACCACATCAATGGACTTCTCCTGCTCCTCTTTGCACTTCAAGGCGTAGAACCTATTCCTCTAAGGAGGTTCGGCTACTGCTTCACCCTGTGGATTAGGCCTCCATTCTTTTTGAAACAGAAGCAGGCATTAGTGCCCCGTCTGCACTCTCCACTGTGAGCACGGCCACACTTGGCAAAATCCTTTTTGTGACGCTGCACATAATCTCCATTCTTATGAAAGTTATTGTTCCCTGAGGTCTGATGCCATTTTTTGAATCAGGGCTGCTAACTGACGCCCAAGTTGTTACTGTTGCCACCATTACTAGGACTTACCTGATCAAAATGTTTATGCCTCATAACATCATGGACACCCCTCTTCTTCAGGCTGTCCTCTATTTGCTGGACATGCACCATCAACCTAGAGAGGTCCATGTTATCGTGGAGCATCGCAGTCCAACACTCCTCCTCCAGATCTCCTATGATGTCTGTGAGGAACCTACTCATCTCATTCTTGATGTTAGATACAAGGGAAGTGGCATACCTGGATAATTTCACAAACCTCAGGGAATACTCCATGACTTTCATCGATCCCTATTTAAGGTTGATAAACTCCTAAACCTTGGCTTTCCTCATCTCCTTGGGGAAGAATCTCTCCAGGAAGGTTGTCTTAAACATCTCCCATGTGACCGAAACTCGGCCCAAAGCTCGGCTATCCTGCCACATCTTGCACCAAGACTGTGCAACATCCTTGAGCTGAGAGGAAGCCAACTCATCCTTCTCAGTATCTGTGGCCCCCATTGCCACCAAGATCTTATGTACCTCATCCATAAACTATTGGGGATCCTCTAAAGTCTTCAACCCTATGAAAATCAGAGGATTCACCATTATAAAATCATGTAGTCTATCTGCCATGCTATGTATGGGTGGGTTCTCCACCTGAACATCCTATGTGTTGTCGTGGGCAGTCATAGCCTGGTCCTGCATAGAGATAACTTGAGCAATCTGAGCCAGAGAGGTCCGCAGCTCCGCATCAGTCAACCCAGCTTGGTTACATGTCATGCCACTCCTTCATCTGAAGAAAGAAATTTTTTCCTACTCATCAAGCAGTCTCTAATTCAGGATAGTTGTGCTCTTAACTACCATGACTTACAAACTACTCAATGTGGTTGATGTGAACTTATTATCTTCTGAATTTCACCTAGGGCTCTGATACCAACTTTGTCAGGATTGGAGTCTAGACCCCAGAGGAGACCGGCATCGTTGAAATCTCAAAGGTCGCGTACAATCCTACTTACATCATCGTTACTTCATATAGGTTGAAATCTCAAAGGTCACTTATTTCATATGAAACATATTCTACTTAACATCATAGGCATTAATAATGAACCATATAAAATTAAGATAATCAAATGAAAGAAGTAGTTCAATATTGCATTAAACGTAAACTTGCAAAATGGCACCAATAGAATGTCTGAAAAATATAGGAAAAAAACACTAGTTGGACATTCTCCACTAGCTAAACCTACATCTAAGCTAGATTATAACAGCAGACATCCTCGAAAGCATGAGGGTTTACCAAGTTTGGATGAATGCTCCATGTTTGGATAGCTGGAGCATCGTATCATAAGCTCTTGCGTCTGCTTATGCCTACACCTAAAAGTATAGAGTTGTATGGGATAAGTACACACTTCTGCTAAGTAAGGGGATATGCAAGCACACATCAAGGACATGCATGAGTACGAATAGCTGTCTCCTATCAATATGAATTATGGAAAGTCAAGTCAGTGGACTTTCCAAATCGGATTAGGAAAGTCATGTCATGAGAGTAACATGCATTATCATACTCATCATTTTGCAAACAACATATAACATATTGCACATATCATATCACATAGTTCATATCATTCTATATTATGCAATGATACCTTTGAATCATGGACTTGACATTAGTAATTCACAAAATGAGGGCTTAACACATGAGACCTCAACTAGCGAGCCTTCTTTAGCAAACATAGAGTCACGTTCATTCATTCATACATACTTCATTTTTCATTCTTTCATATACTAGTGCAACCACCAGTCATATCTAGGATGTATTTTAAGACTCTCATCGGTTTGCTTTGCAATGACCAAGAATAACCTAGTGTTATTGTTTAAGTCTAGCTCACCTCTTAATTATCCTATCCAACACCTTTAGTATCATTCAATTCATTATGTGCATTCATTGAGGCTGACCTCATTCTTTCATTGGAAACTTTAACCTTAACAGACATAGATCATGTGAGCATCATGAAATCCATTGTCTGCCCCACACCAAAAAGAGGTGGAATCACCGGCCAAATTGACCTGAAAATGCTAGCGTATATAGGGAGTCCAACCCTGCTTGATCCCTATATTGGCAGTATAGGTTCAAAGACTAGGCTATATAAGGCGACTCATTCACGTCATGACGGATAGTCCATCTCATGAGATTTACATGAACCTCCGTCCTTCCCAAAGTAAGGCATAACAACTCATAGCTAGCCTATAGGTGCTTAGTATAAAGTTTAGTTATATTCAACTAATACATCATGGAAGTTGGATTCTAGCATGAGGACAACATAGCTCATTAGATGATTTCTCATCTCATCATTAAGTATGCATTAACTTCACTACTTCCATCAGAGTGTTCATAGAGACTGCTCTCTTCATTAACATTACACTCTCATAGGTGAGTACGTTTTTGTAACATTTACTTATGCTAATTTGAGATTGCTCTCATCTTTCACATTAGCCTCTTATCATGTTATCACCACATTCATTAGCTTTTGCACATTTGCTCTTCATGATTACTCACCCTTTTTACGTGAATGTTCATTTCATCATATGCCAATGCCCTTGGCCCTTTAGTGTATTTCACACTCTTACTTAACACTTTTAGGGTTACATCATTTCATCACATACATCTTAGGTTCACTTACTTTTATAAGTATTCTACACTTATGAGCCTTTACATACAAGCCATGAGACTTCATTCATAGTTCATTTAAGTGATTCATATCTTACTAAGATTATGTGATACCAGACTTATGCATCTTGTATGCATGCCAAGATCTTGATTTCGATCAATGTAGGTAGCATTCTTTGTAAAATTTATTCACATATTACTTGTGTGTCAATACGGAATGGGGCAAGGGAACCTTATTTGAAATCCCTTGGATAACTCATACGTTTTTATTTGTTTTCCCTTTTTCCTACTCTTCACCCTTGTCTTGGGGATCCATTTTCGAATCCCCTCACTTACATTATTTTTCCTTCCTTTTTCCTTTCCCTAACTTCACCTTAAACGTTTAGGCATTAGGGGACGCGATATTGAACCCCCACAAGCATATTTCTCTATTTTTCTTTTTCCTTAACTCCTTTTGTGTTGGCCGAGAGGATGTTGTTTCAAATCCCACTCCTATTATCTCATTATTTTTATTACTTTCTCCTTGTCTCCTCATTTGACCGAGAGGCCGTGGGATCGAATGCCTGTTAACCCAGTCTAATCGTAGTCATTCTAGACACATTAAGCATTACTTAGCATAGCCATTTTTAGGGTTGTTACAATAGGTTTCCTGAATTCTCCAATTTACAATTTAGAAATCTTCATTTTAAGTTAGGGTTTTGTTATATATAACGGGTTACTTTCAATATTGACCTAATTAATTGTTTTATGAACTATTATGCAGAAATTGAGACAAGTTCATGTTTTTTCATATGATTCCCCATGAACCCATGCATAAACCATATTTTCTATGCTATGATGATATAATGGGAATTTTAAACTAACAATCAGGGCTTTATGAAGATATGGTTGTTCTTTATAAAGATGATAAAAATGATTCAAGTAGCTTTTAGAGTAAAGCATAAATGTTGTTATTGGTGTTGTTGTTGTTATTGTGAGAGGATTTCTCACATATACTCAATACATGAATGTGAAATGGTTTATTCACATACGATTGTTCGAATTGAATGTTTCTCAACTGAACTTTTAATTGAGTTTTAGGAACTATTCGAATGAAAACAAGTTTATATTGGCTATGTAACACTCAAAAAGTCCAAACCCTGATATAGATCCTCAAATGAGCATCTAAGGTTTATAGCACTATTTTTAGGTTAAAACTAATGTATATAAGTCATACAGGAAGATTTAGAGTCAAAAAATCACATAACGTCCACAACGTCTGGAGACTAGTGCCAAAGGTGCTAGTGTTTAGCCTATTTCATGGGGTTTAAGGAGTCGAAATTTGATGAAATTAGGTAAATATGTGGATAAAACTTATTACAGTAAGTTGAGGGTCAAAATGTCCGGCCATGACTCCCTCAGGACTACCCTAGGGGTCCTTGGGGAGAGGACCCTTGCATTTGACTAAACGTGCCAAATGAGGGACATTAGATAATGTATACCTACGAGCTGCAGGTGACGCAACTTAGGCCAAGCGACAGGGTGTCAATGCCTCCATAGATGGAAACTTAACCATTTTAATGAAAATCCAAAAATCAAAACTTTCTGTCGCAACTAGAACGTGCAGGAAAGTTGGGGGGGACAAGGCGTTGACGGACCTACGACCAGTAAGTCGGGTCTCGTAGGTCAGCCTTCAATTTTTTTGTTTTGTTTTAAAGACTTCATTTAATTTAGTTAGTTATGGGTTTACTTATTTATTAGGGATGGTTATTTGGTTAGTTAATTAACTATATAAACTACCATAAGCCTAAACTCAACTTAACACCGCACATTTCCCACACCCAAATTGCTCTTCCTTCTCTCTACTTTCTCCCTCCCAAAGAGAACTCCATTGAAGGAATAGTTCAAGGTAATTAGTTAATAATGAAGACAACTTTTTTCCATCAATCCTCAACAATTAACAAGGTATGAGAACGCTTCACCTTTGGGATTTCTTTCCTAAGACGATTACATATAGGTTTCTTCCTAATACGAATTTGATTTTCTAAATTATATTTTATATGGTTTGTTTTGATTATTATGCTTTATTATGATGTATTATGATTCAATTATCCTAGTTATTGATGAGTTAACCTAGTATGAGGAATAAATCATGAATTGACCCCAATTCCCTAAGCCTAGTTATGAACAAGTTTGAATTGACTTGTACTGATGCAATTGAATTGGTTATTGTGTTAATAATATTGATTGATGTTATTACAGGTATTATTGGATGGAATTGGTTGGTTGATAGTAAGAATGGATGATTACTTTGGAAGGGATTTTGGTAAGTCTTTGTGATCTCAAGCTTTACTTCAATTATAATGACTTGTACTTCGCGATAAAGTTCAATTGAAGAATGTCTTGTTATTAGATTATGTAGTTGTGGTATGATGACTCACTTGAAATATTTTGATTATGTGATTGTGAGATTATGCTTAATGATGATAATCTGTAAATCTCACATATCAGGGTTGTAGGAAAGGATGTTCTCATGCAATTCCTATTGATATAATTACTATGAATATACAAGGAGTTGACTCCTATGACATAAACTAAGTTATGATTGTTAAAGAATGACGTGTCAAAAGGGACTCTATCTTAGCACCGAGTGAACTAGTAGTGAGGAGTTTTCCTTCCCAAGTAGGCAAAGTAGGTTTACTATAGTACCCGTGAGATTGGAGACGATGATGCATGTTCAATAAAGTGGGTCCCAAACACATCTTGAACTAGGGTTCCATGACACCAGATTCCACATTAGCTCATGTGTTCTATGTTTGTTAAGGAAAGATGTTCCCGAAGGTAAAATGAAATAATAAATGAACTCTAACTAGGAATACTTAAAGGGTTTGATTTAGTCTAGGTAGGATTATTAGACTCTACCTTTACATTGCATCACTTGGACTTGAGGGAAACCCTAGGAGGTGATTCTTATGTTCTTATGCTCTTATGAAATGAATGATATGTTTATGTTGATTCTTCACGTTAATCATCTATATTTCTAAATGTGATGATGAATACTCATGAAGCTATGTTATGTGAAGTTAAAGATTTATCATGATCCTTTGGTTGGTTTGCTTGGTTGAGTGGAGCTATGGGACTTCACATGACCATTACACTAGTAGGCTTAGTAAAGGATTATGAGTAAGGGCTTTACAAATGTAATAATGTTATGAACTCATGAACATTATTTGTGGTTATGACATGATCGTAGAGTTTCTTTGGCTATGAATTCTAATATGCAATACATATGTTAAATTGACTATACTTGATGATGTAGTTCTTGTGTTTAATATGCTATTGTATTAAGGAATATATGATTATTGTCTTATATGAGTTCTTGGTCGTGCATAATGCTTTTCAAATTAACTTGGCATGGTTTTGAACAAATATCCATTTGCATGATTTCTAAGTTCTGTGTGCATATGTTTCCATACTTAGTACAAGTGATCTACTAACACCTATATCTTTTTCACCTTAATATTTTAGGTTCCGATTGTGAAAGATTCGTGACCAATTTTCAAGGAATCTTGGATCATTTCTCTCAACTGTGGGTATGTCCTCAAGATCCGAGGATGGTGGCTTTTCTCATTCTACCTATATGACTTGGTATAGTCTCACGACATTTGTTTAACTCTTACTGTCCAAGCCATTGTTTTAAGACCAATGTGGCAATTATACATTTGTGTAAGGGCTATGATGGTATTGTTCAATTTTGACTTACATGGTTTTATATGAGATATGTCAATTAGACTCTATATTGTGTATATTGTATATGTTACATAAAAGTAGAAGCCTTTGTAAGATTCCTATGTGAGGAGTCTATGTAAACTCCCTATGTATATATATATGTAGGCAAGAGGTATAAGTATATCTTATGAAGTATGCTAAGAGGCTATTCTTAGTCCTCGACGAGAACGACAAAGCCGGTTAGTCTAGGGGGTTCTCCCGAATGTAACAAAATTGGTGTCTGAGTATGAGGTTTAATATCTTTACTCACTAAACCACGTCTATGTAGAATTTTATTCATAATTGTGAAGCACGCCAGACTTATGAATTAGAGACTATGTGATGCTTAGGAAACTCTCACCTTTTTGTACTCTTGCGTAATGCCTCTAGAGTCTTAATTTATGTGCTTTAACTTAAACCTTTTATCGTGGTTATAGGTATGTATACTAAATGAGATGCTACTAGAAGCGACGACGAAGTGGTTTATAATGTGGGAGCTAATGACAACCGAGCTCCTCCACAGGACAATAAAATTCCTACACTTGAAGAAGTTTCTATGGGTGATCAAGTTCTGATTATTACTCCACCGATGATAGATGACCGATGAAGACATAAGGGAAGATTTTATCAATTTCTCTCAAGCCATGACCTCTCAATCTTCTCAAGTCCAAGAAATGAAACACCAAGTTAATAGGGAGGTTAGACCCTGAGTGCCTTAACATGCTAGAACCATGACCTCTCATTTGAGAGACTTTACTAGGATGAACCCACCTATGTTTTTCGAGTCAAGAGCGGATGAAGACCCTCAAGATTTCCTTGATGAGGTGTATAATATTCTCTATGATATTGGTGTGACTTCAGTCGAGAATGCCGATTGGCGGCCTATCAACTCAAAATGTGGCCCAAACTTGGTATATACAATGGAGAGATAATAGGTCACTAAGAGGTGGTCCGGTTACATGGGAGATCTTCAAGAGTTTATTTGATAGTTTATTTCCTAGAGAGTTGAGGGAAGCTAAGGTTAAGAGTTCATCAACCTTGTTTGAGGAGGTATGAGTGTACTTGACTACTCCTTAAATTTACTAAATTTTCCAGTATGCTCCATACTTGGTGTCTAACCCAAGGGATGAGATGAGTCATTTTCTTACGGTTCTGTTCGAAGTCTTGGTACAAGAATTCCTTTTGGCTATGCTTCATGATAATATGAATATCTCTTGTCTAGGTTCATGCTCAACAAGTGGAAGGAAATATACTAACAAGAAAGAATAGGGAGGCCAACAGAGCCAATACTTATGAAGGTGGTTCTCTAAGGGGAGGTTGGAAATTAAAGACAAGCCTAGATTGAAGAAGGGTTCTCCAATTAAGTTGCTTGCAATCTTTCCAAGACTCGTGATGATAGGGTGTCTAACCCTAAGTCTCAAAAGGAAAAAAACTAGTTCACCAACTTATGGAAAGTGCGGTAAGAACCATTATTGTGAGTGCCTTGTTGGGACGCACGATTTCGTTGGCTGTGGCAACAGTGGCCACAAGGTTAAAGATTGACCTAATATAAAGGAACAATACAAGGGTAGAGGTCAAGCACAAGCAAGTGGTTCTAATGTTGATGCTCCAAGAATGAATCGCTTCTATGCACTTGGCTCTAGGGGTGAACAAGAGAGGTTTCCCGATGTAGTGACTGGTATGTTACAAGTATTTTCTATTGATGTATATTCTTTAATTGATCAATGTGAACTTTATCAATGGTTACTCCTTTTATAGCTAGAAAGTTTGACATTTTGCCTGATATTCTAAATGAACCTTTTATGGTAACTATCCAAGTAGGTGATTCGTTGGTTGCAAAGAGAGTATATAGAAATTGTCCCATTATATTGCCTAATAGATTTACACTTGTTGAATTAGTAGAACTTGATATGGTCGATATTGATGTCTTTTTGGAAATAGATTGGTCGCATGATTGCTTTGGTTCAATAGATTGTAAGACAAGAATTATCAAGTTCAATTTTCCTAATGAACCCGTTTTGGAGTGGAAAGGGCATAATTCTATTCATAGAGGTCGTATCATTTCTTGTCTAAAGTCTTCTATGATTATATCAAAAGGGTTTTTATATAATATTGTAAGGTTCAAAGATTAAGACTCCGATCCTCTAATTTAGTTAGTCCCCATAGTGAAGGAATTTCTAAAGGTCTTTCCAAATGATCTTTTCGGAATCCCTCCCAAATTGGAAATTTATTTAGGTATTGACTTGTTACCGGATACCAACCCCATTTAAATTCCTCCTTAGCAGATTGCTCCAGCCGATTGAAAGAGTTGAAAACTGAACTCATAGACTTACTAGAAAAAGACTTTATTAGACCTAGTATTTCTCCATGGGGTTGTTCGATATTGTTTGTCAAGAAGTATATGGACCTCTTAGAATGTGAATTGATTATCTCAAACTCTATAAAGTCACATTAAGAATAAATATCCTCTCCCTTGGATTGACAACTTGTTTGATCAACTCCAAGGGGTAAGCTACTTCTCTAAGATTGAATTGATATCAGGGTATCACCAACTTAGGATGAGAGGTGAGGATATAACTAAAATTACATTTCAAACTACATACAGTCACTATGAGTTTCTAGTAATGTCCTTTGGTCTCACGAAACCCTCGGCGGATTTTACGAACCTCATGAATAGGGTGTTCCAAAATTACCTAGATTCATTTGTCATTGTCTTATTTGACGACATCTTGATAAATTCAAAAAATGAGGGTGAATACACGAACCATTTGAGAGCGGTATTACAAGTACTTAAGGAAAACCAACTATTTGCAAAGTATAACAAGTGTGAGTTTTGGTTGAGGTCGGTGGCGTTTCTTGGTCATATCATCTCTAGTGAGGGAGTTGAGGTTTATCCAAGGAAAACCGAGGCGGTTAAGAATTGGTCTAGACCATTAACTCCAACCAACATTAAGATTTTCTTGGGTCTAGCAGGGTACCATAGGATGTTGTAGATGGTTTTGTATCCCTTGCTTCTCCTTTGACTACCTTGACCTAAAAGAGTGAAGTTTGAGTGGTCGGAGGCATGTGAAAGAAGCTTCCAAATCTTGAAATATAGGCTTACCTCTGATCTGGTATTGACTTTACCAAAGGTTACCAACGGATTCATTGTATATTGTGATGCATCCCAAGTGGGCTTGGGGTTTGTTCTTATGCAACATGGGAAATAGTAGCATATGCCACTACACAATTTAAGGTGCATGAGAAGAATCACCCAACTCATTAGCTTGAGTTAGCACCTGTGCTATTTTCCTTGAGAATATGGAGGCATTATCTTTATCGGGTTCATGTTTATGGGAACATTGCCCATAAGAGTATTGAATATGTGTATACTCAAAAGGAGATAAATCTCTAACAATGAAGATGGTTGGAATTGTTGAAAGATTACGACATGAGTGTTCTCTACATCCCCAGCAAGGCCAATGTGGTTGCGGATGCTCTAAGTCTGGTTACCATGGGTAGTGTATCTCATGTACAAGAAGCCAGGAAAGAACTAGTGAAAGATGTTCATAGGTTTGGCTCATTTGGGTATTAGATTGGAAGATTCTCCAAATGGTGGTTTTATGGTCCATCAAAACTCTAAACCGTCTTATGTGGTTGAGGTTCAGTCAAAACAACACCTTAATTAATCATTCATGGAGTTGAAGGAATCAGTTCTTTGTAAGCTTAATGAGTCATTCTCCTGAGGGGAGATGGTGTTTTGAGGTATCAAGAAAGATTTTGTGTGCCCAATGTTGATGACTTGAGAAACCGGATTCTTGAGGAATCTCATGGTTCTCGTTATTCTATTCATCCAGGCTCTACTAAGATCAATAATTTACTAAAAGAAGTAATTTGGTGGGATGGCTTGAAAGGAGACATAGGGAAATTTGTTGCAAAATTTCCAAATTTCCAACAGTGAAAGCCAAGCACAAAAAGTCGGGTGGCCTACTTCATGAAATACCAGTTCCCACTTGGGAGTGGGATGAAATTAATATGGACTTCGTAGTGGTTTTGCCTTTGACTAGAAGGCAAAATGACTCCATATGGGTGGTGGTGGATAGATTGAGAAAGTCCGCTTGTTTTATTCTCGTTAAGCCCATTTATTCGGTGGAGGATTATGCAAGGGTCTTCATATATGAGATTGTATGTCTTCATGGTAATCCGTTATCATAATATCGGATAGGGGTGCAAAATTCACATCTAGGTTTTGGAGGTCAATCCAAAAAGGGTTGGGTACAAAAGTTAAGTTAAGCACTGCTTTTCTTCCCCAAACAGATGGTCAAGCGGAGCGTACTATTCAAACCCTTGACAATATTCTTAGAGATTGTATAATTGATTTCATGGTAAATTGGGATGAACACTTGCCTTAGGATGAGTTCTCTTACAACAATAGTTACCATTCGACTATATCCATGGCTCCTTTTAAGGCTTTGTATGGTAGGAGATGTATATCTCTGAATCGTGGTTCGAAGTTGGTGAGTCTTCACTCTCTTGTCCTGAATTAATTTATAAAACTTTGGAGAGAGTTCATATGATAGGAACCGATTGAAAAGAACCTATAGCCGGCAAAAGTCTTATGCCGACAATAGGAGGAGGGACTTAGAATTTGATAAGGGTGATAAGGTGTATCTAAAAATTTCACGAATGAAAGGAGTGATGAGATTTGGCATTAAAGAGAAGTCAAGTCCTCGTTATGTTGGTCTCTATGAAATTTCGCAAAATGTTGGCAAAATTGCATACAAGTTGAGATTACCTAGTGAACCAGCTTCTGTTCATCCGGAGTTC
Organism: Solanum peruvianum; assembly: GCA_027705065.1. Lineage (NCBI taxonomy): Eukaryota > Viridiplantae > Streptophyta > Magnoliopsida > Solanales > Solanaceae > Solanum > Solanum peruvianum. Next base: position 25,609 of record JAKWJD010000081.1, read on the forward strand.
CATGCTCAAAAACATCATCGGTGATCCCGAGTACATTCATCCTATTGAGGGCATTGGTGTGGATGAGAAAACTCTCATATGCGGAGGTTTCAGTAGAAATCCATGATCGTCAGTAAAGAAATTGAGGAACAAAGAGGTGGCCTCTGTAAAAGCCCTATGGAGGAACCACCTAGTTGAGGGAGCAACATGGGAGGCCGAGGCTTGCATGAAGACCCGTTACCTGCATATCTTTGTTGATTAAGATTAGTTTTCCTATTAATAATGAAAATAAAGAGTAAATCGAATTTGTCTTGTTTTTGTAAATGTGCATATTCATGATAAAGGTTTTTGCAAAAATTAAGTTTCATATAAGATGCTCTTTGCTCAATTTGCACTTATTTGTGTATTTGGTATGTTGTTGCCTATATAAAATTATATTCAGCATGTTGATATGTCTTGAAGAAATCTTGGCATAAGTGGCTCTTTAATGTTATGTTGAGCTCATGTTGCTATTGAGAAGGTAGTTAATCATGTTGTGATTTTTAGCTCTTATGTGTTGTAATTGATGCTTTAAGTTACTTTGTGCAAATGCAATGTTGTTATGTTGATTTTAGTTTTAATTCATGTTTTGATATGTTTTTGATTGGTTGGACTTCTAGAATAGAGTCTATCTTTTCCCTTCAAAAGATTTTAGTGTCATTCGGGAACGAATGCTCCAAAGGGGGATAATGTAACACTCTGAATGTCCAAAACCTAATATAGAGCCTCACATGAATGTCTAAGGTTTGTTACACAGTTTTAAGTTAAAAAACAATGTATATACGTCATATAAGAATATTTAGAGTCAAATGTCAAAGAACATCCGACATCCCGAGAATAGTGAAAGAGGTACTAGTGTGCCTTAGCCTATTTCACGCGGTTATAGAAGTCTGAATCGGATTAAATTTGGTGAAACGGTGTATAACACTTATTAGAGTAGGATTACGTCAAAATATTTGGGTTTGACTCCCCAAGGAAAACCCAAGGGGTCCTTGTAGAGGACCCTTGCATTTGACCCAAACCTGCTAAATGAGGTTATGTAGATAGTGTTTACCTACGAGGTGCACGCGACGGGGTGTAGTACAATCGATGGGGCGTCGATGCCTCCATTGATTGTCACTTAAACCATTTTCACAAGAAGGCCAAAATAAAAATTATCTGTTGCAAAATATGATATGCAGGACGGTTGGGGAGACCAGGCGTCGACTGGCCTATGGCCCGTAGGTCGGGTCCCTAGGTCAGCCTGCGATTTTTTTTTAAAGAATTCACTTAATTCAGTTAGTTATTTAGGGGTTTAATTATTGATCATGGTCAATTAATTAGGTAACGTAATTAACTATATAAACTACCCTAAGCCTAAATTCAGCTTAACACCGCACAGTTCCCGAACCCATATTGCTCTTCCTTCTCTCTACTTTCTCTCTCCCAAAGAAGATCTCCATTGAAGGTATGGTAACTCATCGACTCTGGGATTCCTTTCCCCTAAGGGTTCTTCCAAAATTGGTTTCATATTGATGATTTCATATGGATTCTTCCTAATACGAATTTGATATTTTTAAATGTATAGGTATGATTTATTTTAATTATTATGCTTATATTATGATGTATTATAATTCATGGTGCTAGTTATTTATGAGGAACCTAGTATGAGGAATAAATCATGAAATGACCCCAATTCCCTAACCCTAGGTTATGAACTAGTGTTGAATTGACTGGTAATGATGCAATTGACTTGGTTATCGAGTTAATTACTATTGAATGCTCCTCTTGCACCTATATTTAATGGAATTGTTTTTTGATGGTAAGACCATGGATGATGACTTTGGAAGGAGATTTTGTATGTCTGTGTTATCTTAAATGTTTACTTCAATTATGATGGCTTGTAATTGGTAATGAAATCAATTGAAGTATGTATTGTGATTAGATTAAGTAGGTATGGCATAATGATGCAGTTGAAATGTCTTGATTATGTGATTGTGAGATTACGCTTAAGATGTAAAGATATAAGGTTAGTTATGAATTTCCTATGTGCCTTATTATTACATAATGATGATAATGTGCAAATCTCATATATGAGGGTTGTATGAAAGGATATTCTCATGCAATTCCTAATGAGCTAATGGCTATACAGAGAGTATGTAACACTCCGAAAGTCCATGAGCTAAGATAGAGCCTCACATGATGAACTAAACCTTAAAACACTGTTTATAAGCCTAAAATAATATTTAAAACCATTTAGGAAGTGTTAGAGTCAAGGCGTCAACAAACGTCCATGACGTCCAGAAACTAGCTAAATCGAACTAGTTGAACATGCCTATGTTTGGTGAAGGTTTAGGAGGGTCATATGAAGTCCAAAGCTTATATAAATACTTTAAATAGGTATAATTTAGTACAAAGGTCCATACTTCCAGAACGACTGCCCAAGGACCCCCGAAGGGTCATGGAGGAGGACTCAAACCGTGGCGAGCATGCTGCCAAAGCAGCTTGCGACAGCTAGAATTGATGGTCACTGTGCGACACACAGCTGACACGTGAAGTGGAACAATTTTCCTCTAAACGCATGCACGCCACGAGCTCCACTGCCTCAATCCGGATTTACAAAATAATATCTTAAATTAGCCCCGCAACGTGAAGCCACTTCGCTCATTCCTTGAAATCGTATTTAAGCATTTTGACTTATAAAAAGACTCATTAAAGTGAGGGGTGTTTTGGAAAATTTTGGGGGTAACTATATATTGACTAAGGATCAGTTTTAGTCATTTTTCACTCACCTAAATCAATTCCGAAAAGAAAAACCAAAAGCTCTCATCTCTTTTTACTTTCTCTCTCCCTATATCCTCCATTGAAGATGCAAGAAAGCTTGAGAAGACCAATTCTCTAGGATTTCACTTCAATTTCGTGGATTATCTTCATCAAGGTATGGGTTCTTTATGAAGGTTGTCCCAAATTTTCTCCTCCACACAAGCCACTTCGCAGCTCGTGAAGCCTTAGAAGGCTTATGTGACTGGCCATGGTGATGCCTTGGAATAGTGAGGATGGTGAGGAAGGGGCAAGCCACTACCTCAAGGCCTACGAGACAGAACATGGATCGTGTAACCCCTCGTGAGGTTTCCTTGGGCTTATGGGAGAAAGGCACAAGTTCCCTACCAACTTCCTCAAGTCTATGAGAGGGACAATGAGTCTTGGAGCTTCTCGTGGCTTCTGCGCAACTAACATTAAATGTGGGGTGTTTTGGGAAATTCCTATTTAGTCCAATCAAAATGAAGTTCTTTTGGGTAAGTTTAAGGTAACTATAGAAGTCATATTCAGGTCAAATTTACCAAAACTACGTCATATATTCCAAACACCCAAATAATTTCCAAATTAATGTCCTCTATAAATTCTCTCTCTAGACTTCAAGAAAGAAGAATAAGAATCAAGTTGGAACTAGGTGTCACGACCCAACCCGATGGGCCGTGACTAAGTGCCCATTTTGGACACTCACATACCAACCTATCAAGTATGACCAACTGAAACTAAGACAATATGGAATTTAATCAAATCAAGCCAAACCCAA
>JAKWJD010000082.1:0-29217 GCA_027705065.1 Solanum peruvianum
AGTCATTCTCCCATATCGTCAAAAGAAAGGAAAATTGTTGTCCTTATAAGGCAACACTTCCTTTACTTCTTAAAGAGTTAAGAAGAAGGTGCCCCCTCGCGCCATCATCGTCGCTTACTCGGCTTCAGATTCGAATTTGGATTTGGATTTGGCAAATGACCTTAGAAGATATGTTGAGGGCTTGCGTGATTGATTTCAAGGGGAATTGGGATGATCACCTACCTCTCGTTGAGCTTGCATACAATAACAGCTACCATTCGAGCATCCATTTGAGGTTAGACCTTGGGGTACTGATCTTCTGAGGGATCATTAGAGAAAGTGAAATTTATTCAAGAAAAACTTTTAGCAGCTCAGAGTAGGCAGAAGTAATATCAGATCGAAAGGTTAGAGACTGGTTTTTATGGAGGGTGAACAAGTCTTGCTAAAGGTTTCACCATGAAAGGTGTGATGCGATTTGGAGGACAAACAACGAATTTAAGTTGAGGGTGTTGATATACCGTGGTTTAATGGTATTATTAAATATTTTTTCCTTAAGTTTAGTGTGTCCAAAAGCCTTTTTGTGCTAATTGTTATATAAGTTTCTCTTGTTTGTAGGAAAATCTTTCCAAAGTGAATGCGGAGATTTTGAGCGAAGAAATGCAGAAAGAGACCACCTATGGAGCTTATGACGGTCCGTCGTGCTTGTGACGGTCCGTAGGTGGCAGCGTAGTAAAGCTACTGAGAAGATGGGGAAGTCTGACCATTGTGGGGGTTACGAAGCTTGTGACGGTCCATCGTGGCTATGACGGTCCGTCCTGCAGGTTCGTCGTGTGAAGTTCAGAGAAGTGATCCCAGTACCCTGATTCCAAGAGTTGAAGTGTTTTAGAACGAAGACCTCGACGGACCGTTGTGCCTATGACTGTCCGTCATACTTGCCGTCGAGGGGAATGAAGAGAGCAGAAGAAGAAATTGCACAAGTATGGGACGATGGAGTCCATGAAGGTCCGTCGTGACCACGACGCTCCGTCGTGAGGTCCGTCGACCCAGCCACGTTTTGGCAGATTTCCAGCAATTAGAATCCTTGTTCATTCATTACATTAAAGAGGCATTTCCTCTCTCAACTTCAAGTTCATAACATAACCTTGCCATTAGTTTTAAGGTTAAACATACATGACCTTCTTAACACCATTAAGGTCTCTCTTATCATTCATTCATACATGACAAGGGTGCATAAATATTACCAAGTCAAGACATCTCATATTCACATATCACTCATACATGTATCAAGTAAGGGAAAAAAGTCTACCAAATGAAGACAAAACAAACTTTACTTTGTCACATATAAGATATCATTCTTTGAAGAAGTTAGGAATGACCCTTATCATCTTTATGTCATCCTATACATTAGAATTACATCATAAATATAACCATCATATACTTATATATTCAATTAGGAATAATTATGCATCAATTTTGAGACTACACACATAAGAGATAACAATAGTCCAACATGATTACCTAATATCAATAGAAGAACTCATACTTTCACTTAATCACATGTAGATTGTTATGCTCATACTCTACATAAATGAACTACACAAATAATCATTATACATCAAATACTTTGCCTACAAGACCATGATTAGCATATCACTTAATGTAACGCAACGAGGCCACATCAATTGTAAGTAAAGCACATAGCACTACCACCATAAGTGGACCATACCAATCACATCATAATTCAAGTATAATTGACATAAAATAAAGAGAATTAGGTTAGAATACCATAATACATTCTCACCACTTCAGTCTATGTCTAAATAATCCAATACAATACCATATGACCCTTACCCATGACCATGAACATCAATGAAATACATAAAGTATAATAATAAAGGAATCTAGGTAAATCCTATATATATATTATATATATATATAGATATATATGATAGATATATATATTATATATAGATATATATATATATATATATATATATATATTATATATATATATATATATATATATATATATATATATATAGATATATATATATATATATATATATATATTATATATATATATATATTCATCAATCTAATACCAATAGACATTAACTGATACAATTATTAAATCATTCAATAAACCATAGAAAAAATACATTGGAATTCATAATCTTTAGAAAAATATCACTTGACCCATAAAATAGTAAAAAATTAGGGCTCATTAATTCCAAGGGTTCATAGTTAATTGAGTTAAAATCATATAATTAACAAAAATTCATGAATATTAAGTGCTTTAAAAGTTAACCCATGGATAGATTTTGATTTATAAAACTCAACCTTAAGAACTCTTTGAAAATCACTTTGAAGATTGATCCATGATGAATACACTTTACTCCATGTGTTCTTCAATTCACCTTGCACTATTGCAAATTCAATAGGATACATGTTGTCGTTTCCGTTAATGCCTACTGCTGTCAATAGTTGTCCCCGTCCAAAAACTCTCTCAGAATCATTTTCAGTCTCTACTCCAGTCGGTGACCCAGTTATAGCTAGATGAGTATATAGAAATTTCCGTATCACATTCTCTAGAAAGTTATGTTAGTAGATCTTGTAGATAATATTTATGTGTAATTATCCATAGGGGAGGGTTTGATATGGAAACTATGGTGGGAACAGCCCTAATTTGTGTATGGGTATCTATGAATATTCTTTTAGACATAGGTTTTGATTTATCATTGGTCGTAATGATTTAGAATAACTCTAGATAGTATTTTATATGATTTTGGACTTTTTGATGATCATTTTATCATTTTAGATTTCATCCTTGAACTTATGACTATTATGTTGACCGTTGTATAATGACATGTTATTTAAGTAATAATGATGTTGACTACATATTTCATTGCATTTATTGATGATTTCACGTGCTTTAGTTGTCCATTTGATTTATCATAAATCTAAAACACTTGATGTTGACGTAGAAAATAAATTAGATAAAAACATAAAGACTTGAGGAAATGGTCGAGGAAATGAATATTTTTCAAAATAATTTGACGAATTATGTACTAAAAAGGGTATTATCATGCACTTAACTAAATATTTTACACCTCAACAAAATGGTGTAGCGTAACTATTGAATAAAACATTACTGGACATGACAAGATCACTGGTGGCGCAGATAAATCTCTTTTGAGGGAGTGCGGGCAGGCGACGCTAGCTTATTCCGGACATTGGCCACCAACCCTTAACATCAGAGGCTGCATATGAGCGCACTACAGGGGTTCCGCCCAGCCCCATGGGCACATCTTAGGAGCACCAACCAGCCTTTCCCAAAATGATCTAAATAACTCTCAAGACTTAACTCATAAATTTACCTTGAATTTGAGTTATGAATTCAAGAGATTTCTAGGTGTTTGTAATTGGAGTGATAAGAATTAAAGGGAATGAAGATACACTTTAAATGGGATGAAACTGAATAACCATGAGAAAAATAGTTGGGGCAGGCGACCCTGGGGCATTCTGGGAACTAGCCACCAGCCTAACATCAGAGACTTCATATGGGCGCACTGCATATGGGCGCAACTAGCCACCAGCCTAACATCAGAGACTTCATATGGGCGCACTGCAGGGGCTCTACAGCCCCTTGGGCACATCTAAGAAGCACCTCTCTAGCCTCTCCTTAAGCCAAGTTCAATGAATTTTGCCTCTTGTTTTCTTATCCTAAATCACTCTTAATAGATTTCTTTTCTAAACTTTGCCTTAGATTCAATTATCCAAACTAAACACATACTAATCCACTCAACACAACACTCAAAACAATAACTTTCATCTTAAGAAATCATCAAAACCCAAACAAAACAAGATTTAGAATGAACTGCAAGAACATGCTGAGAATAACATGTTCGGTGCGTGGTTGGACAAACCCAACACTATGAAAGCTTACATACCTCTTGGGGATCAAACCCTTGGCCAAAATCCACAACAACATGCAAGAATCTCGATGAACGTTTGATCTTGTCCTCTTTTCTCTTCTATACTCTTCTTGAACTCTCAACTAAAATCCTATATGTATATTAGGATTATAAAATTGAACCCAACAGGATTAGACCCCTAAAATATTACTAAGAATGAATTAAATTTGATTTGATAGGAAAAAGACCTTCCCCTCACTATTTTTCGGCTAACTTTCTAATTGGACATCGTAACTTCAAAAGGTCATACCTCACTCATCAGAACAAAAAACTTAGAAAACTTGTTGGCATTTAAAATATAATTGAAATATAGTTACTAATGTATCTTGTAGAATACCTAAATTATCATATTCTAGGAGTTATAGACGTTTGAAGTTGGCCCAAAACTCAAACTTAGTTTAACTCTTTAAATTTTAGATTTTTTTATTTTCAATTTAGTTATTTTAGAACTCAAGGTGCTACATCTTGTGAGATGACCTTAATACTAATGAAATTTTAAATTCCTTGGAAAATACTTAGTTACTACGATGGATGGTTCAAGTCTTAGCTCAAAAAAATTTCGGGGTGTTACATTATCTCCCTATTGAGATCATTCATCCACAAATGACGGTTGAACTGGGTATAGAATGAGGTTACTCCTACCTGGTTCTGAGTCTAACGTCACACTCTCACTATATATAAGCTTACCCAAATCCTTAAGTTTGGGTTCTATACCTCTCTATAGGAAATATAGCCCAAGACTATTACTCCTTACGCCACATTCAAGGTTTGTACTCTATCGACTCCATAGACTCCTACTAACTAGATCCTTCAGAATCAACTAAGTGATCTTATTTAAATATTTCTTATAGTAAAACTTCATCCTCCTTTTATTAGTCATTTATAAACCTAGATGTAATTATCACATAATCTATATAATGATAAGAACATCAAGCTCCTCTTTCTAACATCACTATATTACAAAAAGGACGTCAGAAAAGATATCTCCCATACTCATTGGAGATCATTACTATCTTACTCTCTAGCTCTTGACTTGATTCCTCATCTGTCATCTCCCCCTTATGCCTAAAGCTGACACTTGAAAGATAGGGACCTATTCCAACATCGCTAGCTGTTCTACAACCTCTTTTACACTAACACTCGGGAGAAACTTATCTCATAAATATCAAGCTCTCAAAAATAAGGTGCTAAGGTTTAATTATAAGGTTTTATCTTAACCTCTTAATGATTTTGTTACTCTTGTTAATTAACCACACTTCACTGCCCTTATCTACACATTAGGATCTCTCACTTGTACTACTGATATTTATTGCACTCAACATCTCATATCCGCACCTACTCTATGTCAAGTCTACTAGATCAACTCTCAAGAATAACATCATCACCTTCATGTTTTCATTCCTTTTATAATGATACTCATCTCAAATTCAAGCTTAATGCTTATTACTTAATCCGAATATCACTATGATTGCTCGCCTACTATACTATACCTCATTATTTGGTTAGATCTATAAGTTATAAACATCATGACCCTCTCAAACAAATCATAATCGTATCTCAAATCTATCACTTTATAAATACTATGTTCTCTCATTGACACATGAATTTACTCTCCTCTAATATGATGGCACATCAACATCAACTCTATTCTAGTCAAAGTTATATACTTTATCTCATCTTGACTAGCAACTCTTACTCTTCCCATAAGGGAAAACTTCTCCTGAATAACTTACTTGGTGCATGACTATAATTACATAGCTTTTCGTAACACTATCTCCCATATTAGATTACTAAGTCTCTGCATAATATTCTCTTAACTTAAGGGAAACTCTTTACTACTACTGTTCATAATCTCATAGATCATGCTATCTTTTTGGATGAAAATATTACCCAAACTCTCAATATAACTCCTCAGAAGGATCTCAGTAGAAACAATGCTTAAGGAAAAAAGTACAACATCCTTCAAGCTCAAACAGACGATTTATATGAATATGGGTGAATTAATCTGAAACAGAACACTTAACTTACTATTGGGCTTCTCTCTAGCCCTTCTGGAGTCTCATGACTTTCACAAGACTTTGGCTAAAAACAACTCATCGATAAGGATCTTTACACTTTACTTTTCATGACCTCTAGTATGATGGGTAGTTGATAACTATGAGAACATACAAGTAAGAATAAAATCTCTATGACATAGATCTATTGCACTATTAAGGGTATGAAAGAACTAAAACTTTTAAAAAATGTATGTAGTCCCTCAATTATAGAAGTAAGCCTTCACAACCATAAATAAACTCCTACCGACACAGCTTCATAGACACCTTAAGACACTTGAATTATGTGCTCTAATACCAATTTTTTCATGAAATGAGCCTACAACCTATTATGTGGTCAGCACTTGAGATCCATTTTTGGTCACCTAGCGAACCCTCATCCTTGCTAACTACAAGTGAAAGACTAACTCAAGCTTAAAAACTGAATAAAAATCCATGAAAACTCAAACACAAAACTTTAACTATCACAAACTCAAAATAAAAATAAATTATTCAACTAACATAAAATATAGAACCTAAGTCTTTAAAACATTTAATAAAATAAATGAACAAACTTCTTAAAATCTACCATATATCTATGAAGTCTCTAACTGACAAAGATGGAAGTTGGGACAAGACCCACGACATCCTAACAAATGATATATCTTAAAGGTAAAGGAAATCCTTTTTAAGCAATGAGGCCCACCATAGTTAACTCAAACTCCATGTGATATCAACCAGCTCCAGCTTATGATCCTGAATACATCAATCTACATCATGAAAAGATGCGACCCAAATGGCTCAGTATGTGGAATGTACGAGCATATATGAAGAATTCTAAAGCACAACATAAGCTTGAACTTGACAAAAAAGAAAAATATTTACCTCTTCTCAACACACTCAACTCAAATCAACTCAGGAATAAGATACTCACCTCAAATATAAAATATTCAACTCAATGAAATAAAACTCAACTAAATAATAAGATATTCAACTTAGTAATACGCAATAATAAGAGATGCATATATTGAAAGATTTTAAAAACAGTAGAAAGCAACTCAGTGTATTTAAGAATACATTATACTCATTTTTTTATGCAAGGATACAATATAAACTTTGTTTTTATATGAAGATACAAATACTTCTAATGTATATAAAAATACAAAATACTGTTGTGGGAGTTTCATTAATCAACAATAATCACTTAAGAGCTATCGTGATGATACAACGTTTTGCCTCATGCTGCCACGGTCATCCTATACCTTGCCATAAGTATAGAACCTGAACAACTAAGTGGATCCACTAGTCTATACTAAAAATAACTAAGGAATCATCTAAAAAGTATGATTCTTTTCTACCCATGGTGGCTATATGGATTATGGAGGGTATGAGTTGTTTAAGCTCTCCTCCATATCGGTGCTCAATACAACTCCGAAAATATGATACCAGCTCTTATGTTTAAAAACATACTTCTTTACGTGATTTGAGATAATTTCTCAAAACATAGCTCAAAAGCTATCTTGGAAATAAAAGTACCGTCTCTTTCTTATTCATTAAAACACTTACTCTTCAACTGAAAACTAGCTCAAAGACACTTTGGAAATCTCAGTTCCCTTTCTTATTTATTTATTAAAATATTTACTCTTTCGGAATAGTTAGTTCCCATATTATATTTTGAAGAAACAGAACTTCACTTTTCCTCTTACTTAACTCTTAAAACAAAGTTAAAGCGCTTGTAAAAGACTTCTTAATATATGGTTCATGCCTAATTATGGACGTGAACGACTCAATGCAATGTTTTCAATAAGTATACATAAAATTGAATACTTGGAACACAAGAACTTCAATGATACTACTCATTTCCAGAATGTTCCACTCAAAGGGTTACTGCAGAATTATGACCATGAACTACTCTACTCAAGGAATCACTGATACTTCTCATCTCAAGATTTTTTGACTTATCATGCGGAATTATGGGCATGTACAATTCAACTTAAGGACTCCATCGGTAACATGTAATATCCCATGAGTAGATGTATTTTCTCAAAGGGGATTTTGAAATCAATATTCAAGACTTAAAACTTGGAAATACTACTCTCAATGATACTCAATTTATGGAATTCATTAAGAAGTTAGGGGAATGAAAAACTCGACTAACGGTTCAAAATATCAATAAGGAACTCATGTATACGACTCTTCTAATTCTCATACTTACTTACTTAAAATTTAACTGAAAGCGATGATGGATCTTAAAGGATTCATAATTAAACTCGAAGGCTTCCTTGAACTCTAATTTTAACTCTCTCTTTAATCTAAATTATGAAATCAAGAGTTGTTGGAAATGATATGAAGAATATCGTTATGATAAAGTGGAATCATGGATACATTCTCCTCACTCGTTTACTCACTTTCTCGAGTCTTGAAACGAATTATTATAAAATTGTACAAGACTCCTCAAAAGAGACTTCCACAAAATGATCGTAAGAACTCAAAACTTAACTTTTGACTTTACCCTGAATTTGAATTACGAATTAAAGGTTATGACAATGTTAGCAATGTTTTCTAGGTGTTTGGAAATAGTTTATAGTGATTAGAATCAAAGCGAGTGAAGATACACTTTAAATGGGCTTAAACTTGACAAGATGGAAAAGGAGGGGGGACAGGCGACCCTAGCGCATTCCAGGTGTGGGACTTCAGATCCTATAATCAGAGGCTTCATATGGGAGCACTCAAGTGGCATCGCCCCATCCCCTTGGGCGCTTCACGCTGGCCTCTTCCCAGTCCATGTTTGACAAATTTCTCTCATTTTTTGATCCTAAATCACTCTTAATAGACTTCTTTTATAAAATTTTCCTTATATTCAATTATCCAACATATGTAGACACTAATCTACTCAAAACAATCACTTTGATATCAAGAAATAATCAAAACCCAAACAAAAAAGACTTAGAATGAGATTCAAGAACATTTCTCTAAAACTTAAATCCTTGAACTCATTAGACGAGTGAAATCACACTGAAAATAACATGTTTGATGTGCGGGTGAACAAACTCATTACTATGGAAGCTCACATACCTATTAGGGATCAACCTATGGTGAAAATCTGCATCAACACACAAGAATCTCGATGAATGCTTGATCCTCTCCTCCTTTCTCCTTTTTTCTCTTCTTTTTACTTCTTGAACACTCAACTAAAAACTTAACCTTACATTAGATTTATAAAACTGAACCTTATAGGATTATACCCCTAAACTATTACTAAAATGAATCACATCTGATTGGGTAAGAAAAAGATCAAAATACCCCTCACTATTTTTGGCTAACTTTCCTTAACTGGACATTCTAACTTCAAAAGGTCATATCTCACTCATCCGAACACAAAACTTAGCAAACTTGGTGGCGTTGGAAAGATAATTCAAGATATTTCCTAAGGTATCTTGTATCACACCTAACTAATCATGTTCTAGGAGATATTGACGTTTGAAGTTGACTCAAAACTCATGCTTAGCTAAAGTCTCCAAATTTTAGATTTTTTTAATTTCCAATTTAGTTCTTATAGAACTCAAGGTGCTACATCTATGACCTGAACTTAATACTAAAGAAATTTTAAATTCCTTGGCAAATACTTAGTTACTACAAAAGATGTTTCAAGTCTTAACTCAAATAATTCAGGGGTGTTACATCTATAGTATTGTTTCATGTATTATTGTTTCATTTGAAATTCTATTTACATTATATTTTACTTTATATGAGCATGGGTTTATCTTATTACAAAAATATATTTTTGAAGTTATTATAATTTGTGTTGCCTCTCATTATGCATATTCTTTTATCATTATACTATTATTTTATTTTTTATTTTTTTAGTAGGTATCTAAATGGATTAAAACTATAATGCTTTTCGTTGTGAATATTAAGTAGGCCAACTTCATCTCAATTTAGCATGTTCAAAATTAAAATCTAAATATTAGTAGTCTAGTAATGGAAGTTTCTTGTTATCAAAATCCTAGCGTAGTTTTTGATGAATATAAAGTGAAAAGACAACAATAATTATTTACTTAAAGAATAAGCTCATAAATATACTTTCTATCTTCTTATGGATTAATATTAAATTTTAAGCAAAGAAATATTTATATATTTATGTACACAAATTTAGATAAATTTTATTATTTTACAATTTAGTATATGGAGTATTGTTGCTATTATATGAAGTTTCTAACTACATAAATCAGCCACAGAAGAAAGTTCTTAGAGATATTAGAGCTTTCAAGTGTATGAATGATATATATTGGTGTTATTTATATCTCTTCTCCTATTTTTAGCTTTTATCGTTATCCTGTTTAACTTTTCTGCTTTTCATTTATGTACTATTTCATATTGGTTTTTGCTTTATTATATATCAACAAAATCTCAAAAGTGAAACATCCACTCTCTTCGTTAACCATTTAGAAAATAAAATGTTCATAATTCTTAAGAAATTAAATTGTGTGATTACCCTTTGTATAGAGTATATTCTAATAGTTTGTATTTTGAGTAGAGGATGTTGTTAAAGTTTATTTGGATGGAAAGTGTAGTAGCATATAATATAATGGTGTTGTGTTTCTTCTTTGTTTGTATATATTTTTCATTGAGGTATCAACTATATATTTTCTTATTTTTTATATGATACAATTTATGGAGTTGATCATTTTTAATTATTACGTAAAAATAATAGAAATGTTTACATATAATAATTCACAAAAAGAAGATTTATATATTAAGATTTTTATAAGGCCTCTAATTATAAGATAACTATATGAAATATCAAATGATATCACGACATTACTATTAATATAATTTACCATTTGTGATCATTAAAAAACGAATGTAAGGAAAATAAATACAATTAAAAATCAAATAATATAATGAACACGAGTATATTAATACTGTTTAGAAGTTATAGGATCATCAAAAGTTATGACAGTATTCTATTAAAGAATATGAATAAATGAAGTATTAGTAATTGACAATTTCATTTTTGTACAATAATAAGAAATATATAAACAAAACAATATATATATATATATATATATATATATATATATATATATATATATATATATATATATATATTATATATATATATATATATAAAGATGAATATGATTCTTGGCCAAAAAATGTGTCATCTCACTTGACTATAGATTATTTATATATTGTTAAAGAAAGTTGTAATGACCTTTTTTTGGTCATTTTGAGTATTAGAGCATTTTATTTTATAAAATATTTTTTGATAGATTTTAAATGGGTATTGTATACTATTTTTAACTATATTTATAAATTTAATTGGATAGTTTTAGTGATTAATTTAATTTGTGATCAAAGAAAAACATTAAAATAAATAGTGCGTCACTTTCATGACTTTTATAATTTTAAAGTATAAAATAAGGGTAATAGTTGAACGGTATAAAAGAAAAATTTAATGAAAAGAGTGGCACGGTGGTATAGAAGTATCGAAACGACAACCTCAGGTAATCCTTTTAACTTTAATTCATCTTAGCATAGAAATTATGACTATTTTGATTGAATTAGCGTTAGTGGTTGCTCATCTCTAATTGTGGAAGATGATTAAAGATGGAAAGCTGCAATTTAAGAGGTCATCGCGTATTTCTGCTCGGTCGATGGAGACAAACTTTTCTCTGTGTCCTTATTAATTTACTCATTGTGAGTAGTAAAATAATATGTGGCAGATGATTGAATATTGAGTTTAAGAGTGAATTGGAGGAGAAAATTTATATAGTTGAAATTGTTATTATGTGCTAATGGACAAATTGTTGTTTTTAGCAACGTGTGAATGAGAAAAGAAAAGAGAGTATGGAAATGTGAGAGAATCAATTTGGAGGGAAATTGAAAATTCATTGTAAAGTGCAAATGAAAAGTAATTTCTCCTATATCGGCAAAAAAATGGAAAATTGTTGTCCTTATCTAAAGAAACACTTTATTTACTTCTTAAAGAGCTTAGAAGAAGGTGGGCTGCGTCGTAGTTGCTCGCTCGGCCTTGGCAAAATTTATTTAATCGGTTTTTGTTAATCAAATAAATCATATTAATCTTTTCTCTTATAAATTACTTCAGGATGCTAGTTAATTTGTTAATTAACATAATTAATTCGCGTCTAATGATAACTTTTTGAAAAGTCGTTACTCTTTTAAAAAAGCCGTTACTTTCCCAACAGATACATTTTCTGAAAAAGTTGTTATTTTTTGGAAAAGACGCAACTTTCTGAATAAAATTAGTCTGAACAGATTTCTTTATACACGTTTTTTGCTGAAAATTGCTATAAAAGAAAGTCATTTTTTGTTTTTTCAAACACTAAAATTGTTTTCCTTCACTGCTTATATTTTCACTAAAAATCAAAGTGTCGATCGACTGAGTATATGTGACTTGTTGTTGTTCTTATGTTCGTTGAAGTCACAGAAGTTTGAGGTATCACTATTTTTTAACACGATTAATCTGTTTTGTCTTGGAAGAAATTAATCCATAACCTCGGGTACAGTTATGCGATTAAATTTCTTAAGGGGACACAGTAATTTCTTTGGACTGGTATTATTATTTTTACTATCTACTTCGTCTTATTTCTGATTCTTTTTTCACTAGCCTTTAAGTACTTTCTAATAATAAGCTTAAGAAATTTATTATGTTTCTGTATTTGAGGTTTCAGGAGATTCAAACCTTAATGATTTTCTAGTCTGCTTGAATTTTTAAATTCATTCGATTAACGATAAATAGAACATAATTTTTTTTCTTTAGAAACAATCTGTGTAAAGATTTGTTCTTTACTATTAGTATTTCAAATACAAAAATTATCTACCATTTGTGACAAAAAAATGACTAATTCAAGTCAAGCAGATTCTAAAATAGTGACTATTGCAATAGTAAGTGTTGCAACAACATCGGTTGCACAAAATACTTCAACTGCTGCCTTAGCGCCTTCAGAGAAACCTGCAAAGTTTTTTGGAGTCGACATCAAGAAATGGAAGAAGAAAATTTTCTTCTATCTCACTACGTTGAGTCTGCAAATGTTAATTAATAAGAATGTTCCTGTTATGTCAAATGATACTCCGCTTGAAGAACGATTCTTGATAACCGAAGCATGGATACACTCAGATTTATTTTGTAAAAATTATATTCTGATTGGCGTGCAAGACGAACTGTACAATGTCTACAACAATGTCAATACCTCAAAAGAACTCTAGGATGTCTTAAAAAAGAAGTACAAAACACAGGATGCCGGAATGAAGAAGTTCATTGTGATAAGTTTCTGGACTATAAGATGATAGACAGTAAGACTGACATCACCTAAGTTCAAGAAGTGCAGGTCATAATCCATGATCTACTTTCTAAAGGTATAAAAATTTATTTAATGTCCATGTAGAAATATTAAGTTCTTCCTTAATACTCACGTAATCTTTAATGTAGGATTGATTGTGAATGATGTCTTTAAAGTGGTTGCTATTATTGAAAAGTTACCTCTGTTGGGAAGGACTTTAAAAACTACTTGAAGCATAAATGCAAGGAGATGAACAATGAATATCTCTAGTAAGGTGGAGAATCAAAGAGGATAATAAGGATTCAGAAAAGAGGTCACGTGGTAACTCAGCAATATTTTAGAGTAATTATTGTTGAAGAAGATCTCACAAAATTATAGAAAAGAATAAAAGCATCTGGTCCAAAAAGCAATCCTCTTAAGAAGAAATTCAATAGAAGCTGCTTCAATTGTGGTAAACATGGTGATAGTGCTACTTAATGTCGGGGTCCTAAGAAAGACAAGAAAAAGAACGATCAAGTAAACTTGGCTGAATCCAAAAGAGAAATGGACGATCTCTGTGCATTGCTTTCAAAATGTAACTTGTTTGGAAATCAAAGAGATGATGGATAGATTCCGGTGACTCATGCAACGTTTGTGCCAACAAAGTATTATTTTCATCATATACTCTTGCACCTATATATGAGAAGTTGTTTATGGAAAATTCCGTTGTTGCAAATGTGGAAGGAACTGACAAGGTCCTATTAAAGATGACATCAGCTAAGGTGGTGACTTTAAACAAGGTCTCGTATGTTCCAGAATTGAGAAAGAATTTAGTTTCAATTCCAGTTCTGACTAAGAATGGATTCAAATCTATATTTGTTTCTGATAAAGTAGTAGTAAGTAAGAATGATATGTATGTAGAAAAAGGCTACCTCAATGATGGCCTTTTCAAACTCAAAGTAATTGAAGTTGATATGATTAATGATTCTGCTTATTCTTACTTGCTTGCGTCTAAATGTTTATGGCATGAACATTTGGGACTCGTTAACAACAAAAACTTATGAAAACTGATTAACTTAATCATTTTGCCAAAATTTGAGTGTAGTAAATCAAAATGTCAAATTTGCGTTGAATCTAAGTATACTAGCATCCTTATAAATCTGTTGAAAGGAATTCAAATCCTTTAGAACCAATTCACAGTGATATTTGTGATATGAAGTCAACACCATCACGTGGTGTGAAAAAGTATTTCATAACTTTTATGGACGATTGCACTAGATATCGTTATGTCTATTTACTAAATGGTAAGGATGATGAAATAGATTCAGTTAGGCAATATAAAACTACAGTTGAAAATCAGTTGGATAAAAAGATCAAAATGATCAGAAGTGATAGAGGCAGAGAATATGAATCTCCATTTGCAGAAATATGTTTAGAAAATGTAATAATCCATTGAATTACTGCTCCATACACTCCTCAATCTAATGGGATTGCAGAAAGGAAAAAACAAACTTTAAAAGAAATGATGAATGCATTACTTATAAGTTCAGGTTTACCAAATAGAATACTCAGTAGAGTGCCTTACTCAATGACACATTTTATTCCATATGAGAAATGAAATGGTAGAAAATCCAACTTGAAATATTTTAAAGTGTGAGGGTGTCTAAGAAAGTGGATTGTGTATTCATTGGCTGCGCCAAAAATAGTAGGCATGTCAATTTTTGGTTCATAAGTCCGAATATCCGGATATTCATGACAATATAGTAATGGAATCAGATAGTGCTGAATTTTTTGAACATATCTATCCGTATAAAACTAGACTTGAGTCATCTAGTGGGGTCTCTAAATAACCCCCTAAAAGAACCAAAAGAGAATGAAACCAATGAAGAGAGTCCAAGGAACAGTAAATGTCAAAGGACAATTGGTTCATTTGGATATGATTTTGTAACATTCCTTCTTGAAAGTGAGCATCAAACATGCAAGGAAGCATGTTTTCTAGCGACTCAATTTATTGGAAGGAGGCTGTCAGTAGTGAAATTGAATCAATCCTAACCAATCATACTTGGGAGTTGGTTGATTTTCCTCTAGGAAACAAACCCTTTGGTTCAAAATGGATCTTTAAAAGGAAGATGAAAGATGATGGAACTATTGACGAATATAAAGCAAGACTTTTGGGTTAAAGGCTTTAGATGTATTAATTATTTAGACACATACTCTCCACTGACTAGGATTACATCAATTCGGATGTTGATTTCCCTAGCTGCATTATACAGTCTTGAAATCCATCAAATGGATATTAAAACCGTCTTGTTAAATAGAGAGCTGAAAGAAGAAATTTACATGGAAAAGCCTGAGGGTTTTGTAGTTCATGGTAAAGAAACGAAAGTGTGCAAACTTATTAAGACTAAAATAAACACTGAAGCAATGGAATGCAAAGTTTGATCAAACTATGTTGTCAAATGGATTTAAGATCAACGAATGCGATAAATGTGTTTACATTAAAGATACTCCAAATCAAGAAGTCATTGTATGTCTATATGTGGTTGAAATGTTGATAATGCGCAAGGACATTGCCAATATAAAAGCCACTAAGCGTATGCTCTCTAGTGACTTTGATATGAAAGATCATGGAGTTGCTCATGTGATATTGGGAATTAAAATTCTCAAAACTCCTAATGGTCTAGCATGCTCTCAAACTCATTATACTTAAAGATACATGAAAAATTCAAATATTTGAATTTCAAAACGGAAAAGACTCCAATTGATGTGAACCTTCATCTTGCAAAAAATAAAGGTGAAAGTCAGTCTCAATTGGACTATGCTAGAGTGTTTGGGAACTTTGATGTATGTCATGAATTGTGCACGACCAGACATAGCTTGCGCTATCAGTAAACTGAGTCGATACATATGTAGTACCAATCAAAATCATTGGTTTGAAATGAAGAGTGTTTTGGGATACTTAGATGACACTCAAAACTATATTTTGCATTACAAAAACAATCCAACAATTCTTGAAGGATATAGTGATGCAAATTGGATTATTGGGTCAACTTAAACAAAATCCACAAGTGGATACGTTTTTACTATTCATGGAGGAGCAATTTCTTGGAAATCATCCATACAAACATGTATAGCTCGGTGTACAATAGAGTCTAAACTCATCGCCTTAGACAAGGAAAGTAAATAAGCTGAATGTCTCCAGAATTTCTTAGAAGATATTCCATTTTGTCCAGTTTCAATGACCCTTATATGTATGTATACATTGTGATAGTGAAGTTGCAATAGGAAGGGTTGGAAGCATTATGCAAAACGACAAGTCTCATCACATAAGAGGAAGACATAACTCTATGAGACAACTACTCTCGAATGGAATTATCATAATTGATATGTGAAGTTAGGATAATGTGTCAGATCCAGTTACAAAAGGCCTAACTAGAGAGGGAATTGAGAAATACTTGGAGGTCAAACATCCAAGATCATCCATGACGTTAGAAATGTTTGCCTTGATACGACTTTGTGTGTATTGGCATTTTTCGTTGAGTTTTACGTGTTTGTTTTGGATGAAATTCTTGTGGGAGGTTCTAAACTCGTATTCAAAAATATTAGGGTTGGAAACGTCTGGGAAAGCATCCCCAAGGACCATCAAAGGGTCCTGAGGAAGGACCGTTTCTTTGAGTCAAGACATTCCAAAATAGTCCTATACGATGGAGGCAATAGACGACTCGTGGGCCAGTATATGCCCCGTAGATGGGTGTCGTGAGTAAGTACATAGGTGGGGGAGAAATAAAAGCTAAGGAACAAACTCAGTCAGAAACCACGGACCAACAAGACGGTCTGTTGGTTGGGAAATGACAAGTCGATTGGCGCAGTAACTGACATCCTACCTTGCTGTAGGCTTAAGAACTCATCCCTTTTCCTATCCCTCAAAGTCCGGGGGATATACTTCTCCATAAACAAGCTAGAGAATGATGCCCAAGTCATAGGTGGTGCCTCTGTTGGTTGACACTCAACATGTGACCGCCACCACATTTTGGCGTTCCCTTGAAACTGATAACTCACGAACTCAACACCAGACCGTTCTTCTTTACCCATCTTGTGTAGTAGCTCATGACAGTCAACCAGAAAATCGTAGGCATCCTCAGATTCAGCACCCTTGAAGACTGGAGGTTTCAATTTCAAGAACTTACTGAAAAGTTCATGCTGATCATTTGTCATTAAAGGCCCTGTAGTCAGACGAGGAAACGTGCCTATTTCCAATGAGGCATCTATGCGGAGAGCCTCAGCAGCGGCCTGTCGTACTTCCGGAACCTGAGGTGCTGGTGCAGAAAACACTGGGGTGTCTGGCCTTGATCAGATAACCCGCTAAGATAAGCAAGAACCTGATTGATCATCTCTGGGGTAGATTGGGGTGGCAATCCTCACTCTGTACTTGTTCGTTCTCCCGTTCCTCACCCTCTCTTACTGTTTCCTCAGTCGGTGGAGGAGTCACCGCCCTAGTACCAGATGGGTTAGGTGCTTGTCCTCTTCCTCTATAGGACGTCCTCCCACGGCCTCTTCCACGGCCTCTCGCCACTACTCCTCTTCGAGCTACAGCCCCTGTGGCTGGCTCAGACGCTTCCTGTCTTGCTCGTGTTGTTGTTGGTGCAGTCGCTGCTCTAGTTCTAACCATCTGCGAAATAGAGTGAAGATGGTTAGATACCAATTTGTATCACCTACATACCAATTGGATCCAAGTAATAGCACGAAAGAAAGAAAGAAAGAATGGAATTTTCCTAAAGTCTTATAGCCTCTCAAAGAAAAGTAAAGGCGTCCCCCTACTGTTCCTTAAGACCCTACTAGACCCGTTCTTGTGTGATTAGACCAACGAACCTAATGCTCTGATACCAAGTTTGTCACGACCCAAAACCGAGCCGCGACTGGAACCCACACTTACCCTCCTATGTGAGCGAACCAACCAATACAAAACCCAACATTTCAACGTAATAACAGAATATATTGCGGAAGACTTAAACTCATTAATGAAAATCAATTAATAACTTCTGTTATCCCCAAAATCTCGAATTCATCATCACAAGAACATCTATCCTCAATTACTAAAACTAAGAGTATCTAAGAAAAGCTAAAATAAGTAATAGCTAGTCCATGCCGGAGATTCGAGGCATCAAGACATGAAGAAGAAGATCCAGTCCAAGCTAGAAGCATTAGCTCACCCTGAGTTCCGGTGAAATGAAGACTGGCTAGAGTTGCGGTTGATTTGAAGACGACGGCACGTTTGCTGCACTCCACAAATAACAAGAAAGAAACATACAAGTAGGGGTCAGTACAAACCACAAGTACTGAGTAGGTATCATCGGCCAACTCAAAATAGAAAGCAGTATATATCAGATAATATCATAAATCAACTACAATACTCAACATGTAGCAACGACAAGTACTATAATCATCAATAAGTACCACCAAGTTCATCCATGAGGACTCAAGCCTCAATACCATACTCATTTGGGAATTAGGTTCATTAGATTGAGTATATTAACATCATTCCAGATTCATTATCTTTATTCCTCTTGTGTCGGTACGTGACACTCCGATCCCCTACTACTATGTGTCGGTACGTGACACTCCGATCCCCTACTTCTACGTGCCGGTTCGTGACACCCGATCCCCTAATACTATGTGTCGGAACGTGACACTCTGATCCCCTAATTCTACGTGCCGGTTCGTGACACCGATCCCTAATACTATGTGTCGGAACGTGACACTCCGATCCCCTAATTCTACGTGCCGGTTCGTGACACTGATCCCCTAATACTATGTGTCGGAACGTGACACTCCGATCCCCTAATTCTACGTGCTGGTTCGTGACACCTGATCCCTAATACTATTTGTCGGAACGTGACACTCCGATCCCCTAATTCTACGTGCCGGTTCGTGACACCCGATCCCCTAATACTATGTGTCGGAACGTGACACTCCGATCCCCTAATTCTACGTGTCGGTTCGTGACACCCGATCCCTTAATACTATGTGTCGGAACGTGACACTCCGATCCACTAATCTCATTCTATAAATTCATCAAGCCTTCTCTTGTACCAAGGCATCATCAATCTCATTACTTTAGTTCATCAAGCCTTCTTTTATACCAAGACATTATCAATCTCATTACTTTAGTTAATCAAGCCTTCTTTTATACCAAGGCATCACCATTAAGAAGGTAGATTAGGATTTCTTTCAAGATTTAGGATTCAATAGCTTCATCATGCTTATTTTATCACAATTATATAATTCACATTCATGCAAGCATACAATTAAGCATATAGAAGGGTTTACCATACTACCAATACATATCATTCGCTATTAAGAGTTTACTATGAATAGTATCAAAACCATAACCTACCTCCACCGAAGATTCGTGATCAAGCAAGCAATTTGCCAAAGCTTTGTGTTTTCCTCTTCGTTTCTCCTCTCTCGATCGTTTCTCTTTCCCTCTCCTTGTTTTTTTTATTTTTCTTATTCAAACCCTCTCTCTTTTACCCTAATAGCATATAATTAAGTATAAAAGATGAGGAACTAATCCACTAATTAACTCAAGGTTATCTCTTTTAACCCCCAAGAATATGAGTTATTAATATTAACCCACGAAATTTATAATTATAGCAAGAATAGTCCGAAACGCCCCTTTAAAACTTAAACAAAAATCCGACCCTGACTTGGATTACGCAACCTGTGACGGCCCGTCGTGCCTGCGACGGTCCGTCCTGCAGGTCCGTCACAGAGTTCAAATACTCAATTTCCATAAAAGAATCTGCGACGGTCCGTCACGCCCGTGACGGTCCGTCCTGGCATTCCGTCACGAAGTTCAGAGAGTCGATTTCAGCACTTAAATTTCTAATTTCTAAGTGTTTTGAAACGAGACACCCTCGACGGTCCGTCGTGCCCATGACAGTCCGTCGTGGGGTCCGTCGTCTCTGCCAGTTTTTCCAGAATTAAAATCTGCTTCTCAAAACACGACTAAACAGGTCGTTACACCCTTCTCCATTAAAAGAATTTGGAATTACTAATATATGAGAGTATAAATGTCCTGATTTTGGATTCCATGGTACTTTTTGTTCTTTGATCTTGTCCACCATTTTAAATTTTAGATCTTTCAAATCTAAGAATTAAAAAAATAGGGAGAAAATTACAGCAAGAATCATTTATAACCAGTTTAATAGACGATGATTTTAATTAAGCAACTATGTATGTATACTATAATTTTTCTATTGCATGTATCAAAAATTCAAAATAAAAGAATGAAAATAAACTCTTTTGCTGTTCAAAAACAAACATGAAAATGATAAAAATTCAAACGATATGAACATGTAAGTTCACTTCAAGGTTGAATCCTTGATATCTTTTATTAATTGAAAATAAGAGATGAAAAAAGAATAAAAAGAGGAAAATGAACAAGAGAACTGGATAACTGATAGAAAATATAATATGAATAAAAATATATTTATCATTTTTAAAATTGAAAATCAAACAATACAAGATCGATTTTAGTTAGATATCCAAATATGAACTAGGTAGTAGGTTATGGGTTGATATAAAATATGTCAATGCAAAGATAGCATGAAATCAATATTTTTATATTAGTTTCAAGCTTAATGGCTCAAAATATGAATCGTATGTAGTTTCATTATTTATTTGAGACGGATTTGAATTAAGACCAATTGGGGAACATAATTAAAAAATATTTATTAACTTTACTTAGAAGACTTGTCAAAATAAGAGAAAATATGAAACAAAGGTTCGGATCGAGGATATTATTGAGCCAATAGGTTAACGTCAGAGATAATTGATGGTCGAAATAGGAATTAAGGATAAAAAGGTTTTAAATTTGAGCCAAAAGGTTAAAAGATTTAATAGTTAATTTTATAGAGGGGCAAAAACATAATCAAACAGTGGCTTCTTGCACAAGCACATAGGAAAAATAAAATTATCTTGCTACAATAGCAAGCTAAACAAAATATTGGAGCCGAAGGTTAAAATCAGTGGCACGTAGAAACATACCAAATCATTTTTATGACGATAGTGTCTAGACAAGCTTGCACATTCCATTGTGTACTTTTACCTTTCATCAACATAGGGTAATTTTTTTTATATACATTTATACAAATTGGAATCATCTAGTGCCTTTTTCTTCCAACTTAGATTGTGAACTTGGAAGGTAGAACACTTAGCTGTAATGATCCAGAAAACAACTTCATGAAAACCATCGTTTAGAAGGAATGATTAAAAGAATTCTACATGACATTAGAAATAGTGTAGGGTATGAACTTCAACAAGATTAGTTAATAACAACAAATTGAGCACTGAACCATGATTCCAAATGTATGAAAGATACAATATGAAAAATCATTATTAGTAAATATTGTTGCAAATCAAGCCCAAAAAGAAAAATCACAAAACCAATAGTGGTAATATCTAGGTAAATTAGCGTAATAGATATCCTCCAGTAAATATAAGTTGTATTGCTAAAGGTAGAAAACCAACAACACATACTGTTCTCTTTATTAACTTCTACTTCAACCTTATGTTTGATTGATGATACTAATTCTAAATGATCAGTGCAAAATAAATAAAAATGAGATATTCAAAATATATGAAAATAATGTTTAAATCTAAACATGGAAATTACACACAACCATAATCAAGGAGATTGACTCGCATAAATATGAAAACAAGAAGATGAAGCTACATACCACAAAGAAAGGACACCCTATAAGAATCAAGAAAGAATGGTTTGTTTAGTTGCAACAAGCGTTTTTGTTTTTTTGGACAATAGGAATCACTGAAATAGATGAAACTTACAATGACCAAATGTTTATATTTGTATCCTAAAAGAAACAATAGTTAAAGAAAGATAACCACAATTTCACATATTAAAATAACTTGCTTAGGTATAGATATTCAGGTCAAAGTTAGAGATCAACCACATAAGATAATGACAAGTCATCAATGTTAGAAATGTCATTCACACAAATTTTCTTTTTAATGCACCTTGAATGCAGATTCCTTTTGTAAGCTTATATGAGTATCAAATTGGTCATTCCAGTAACTTTAAACCTCAAATTGGAAAAAAGATTGCATAATAAGGAAACAAAGTAAAATTAATCAATTATCTATAAAATTTCCTTAATTTATTCTATACGATGCAACAAATCTTTTACATTCATTTTTGTGAGCCACACAAAATACCTATGCCAACATTCAACATCTTTTCGATGTCAACATGAGAATCAATAAATTTATAAATTCATTAAAGTTGCACCACTGGTGAAAGAAAATGCATATTTTAATAGAGTATTGAAAAAAAAATTCTGGATCCAAATTGATGCTTCATCTGAATGTCCCAGCCATGTAAACCTTTTGAGCCTAGTCTTGATTGGAAAGATGCCCACATATGTAGCCATTCACTGTTGCCTCACATCTAATATAAATGTAGCATCATAGTCCAAATTGATAAATTAACAACTAAGGTTACAACGATTATGTTGGAAAAACTAAGGCAGCAAATATAAAAAATCATGGTCTCTAGAAAAGGCTGACATTGGTCCTACACTCTTTGGGCATGCTTGAATTTTGTGGTAATTTGGATTTTGTTTTTCTTATTTTTCATCCTCCTTTTGTAACAGATTTTTTGGCTTTGAGACGTAGAAGATAAGGGAGTTGGATTAGCTAGAGAAGGTGATGGTGGTATACCTTCCTTCTTGTTCATGAAGCACTTCCATCATCTCGTGGGCCAGAGCTAGCACCATATGAAATATATGGTATTTATGTGGATGCCTCTTGAAATACTACATCTCCCTTCTGGTGTATTTAACACCTTCTAAATACAAGGACTTCCTCCAGACAACTCGAGAAGAGAAGTATCTCATATCCTTTGAGATGTAATTTACTGAATCATTATATTTTATGCTTGTTCTCAAATATCTTTTAAGTGTAGTAGGGAAAAACAACAAATATGTTCAGAAATTAATAATGATTCAGTAAATGACATATTAATAGATATGAACTACTTCTCTTCTTGAGCTGTCCAGTGGAAGTCCCTCTATATAAAGAGTTTTAGGGTCACCAGGAGGGAGAGGTAGTATTTCACAAGCCCTCACAGAAATATCATAGCTCTTCGATGTGGTGCTAGCTCTAGCCCATGAGCTGATGCAAGTGGATCAAGAACAGGAAGGGAAGGTTTACCAATACCACCTGCTATATCTAATCCAACACCGTAGTTTTATCAAAATCCAACTCCGTAGTATTTATTAACTTCTACGTTTTAAAGAGAAGAAAGTTTCTACAAGAGGAAGAATAATCAATGCTTCATCGAAATCAAAACAAAAATCAAGCATTCCTAAGGAACGTAGGAGAAGTATCAAATAGAGCTTCAGGTTTACCAAACTTATCTTCAGTGATTATCAAACCTCTAAAAGATATTTGACCATCATTATAAGTAGCTCTGATAGGAGAATCCACAGGATAGGGTGAATTTGGTCCCGGAAGATGTAGTCATATCTTTTATTTCTTAATCAAATTAAATATGTATATAAAAGAATGAAGTTCTTTGATGCAAACAACCGAATATATTTGTACATGATATATACCAAAGAGCCTTATCGAAGATAACCTTTTGAGCTCTGTGAGTGCATAGAAGGAATCACCCAGGTGATTGAGGCCAATAATTAGTTGATATGTATATGAGGATACTAAAACTTGAAATACCTTTTCCTTGAAATCTTACTTCTAAAAGCATTTTTTCCCATCTTTTGGAGCCTTAAAACGCTTTAGAAAATATAAATATCTATCCTTCAAGGTGCCTAAACTTGTAGCTTATTTTCCAGCCTCCGAGCTCCACTTATCATCAACATTTGGAAATTTTACAGGATAATATGATAAACCTTCGCCAGATTCACACTCTGATACCACATAAACTTGAAGCCCAATGTAATTTATTCTAGATGCTCTCCCATTATATACAACAAGTGTACGAATCTCCCCCACCTCCTCAGTTGCTGACATTTAGCTATAAATATCTAACTCTATTGATACTAATGAAACCATAGAAAATTAAAGAAGAAACATCAGAAGTTCACATCAGAAAGCAATCCTGATTTTGCTGTAAAATCTCTCTTGGAGAAAGAAAAAAGCAACTAAAGGAGAAAAGACAAAAGGTGGGCATACTCCTTAGAAAAACAAGACACCCATGCTTTGGATTAAGATAAACGTAATACCTTTCAACATGAGCTATAGAGACACTCTCCTTCAGAGGAAAAAAATAAACATCAAAACTGACTAGCAGAATGTTTGGGTATAATGCAACATTCCTACATTAAAGACAAAGTTCAAAGCCACCTTTGTCTTGTAATTATTATTGTTTTTAAACCTGTATTACTAAGATACTTAGTTTAATGAGTATTTTTTAATCTATAAATTTTAAGACACTTAAGAAAACATAACCTAAAACGAATTAAATTTATTAAAAAAAATAATTTTCTCAAAGAAGAAAATCTAGCTCATAGAATGTACAATCTCCTTAAGAATATTAATCCCCTCAAGTATCGGCGGTTAGAATATATCCTCATAGGATAGAATGATATTACTCACTTGTGTATTTGTAGCAAAAACCATTTTGTCGAGAAACCACTCAACAAAAGTGAATTAAACTTATAATACTAGGTTTAGTAGAAGAGGAATTTTAGAAATTAGTTATTTGTTATTAAAATATAAGAGGAATCTTCTTTATATATAGACAACAGAGGGTAGTGTAAGCGTTTGCTTATTTAGTCTTATAGGAATGGTCACAACCCTTTGAAAAAGTCACAACCCTTCAGAAAATTCATAGTTTCTTTTTAAGAAATGTAACTATTCATAGAAGTCACAACTCTTCAGAAATGTCATAATTCTTCATAAAATTCATAACTATTCAAAAAGGTTCGCAACTTTTCATAAAAGTAGAAAATTATCAAAATGTCAACTCTATATAAAAAGTCACGACTCTTTAATTACATTCACACATTTAAAAACCTAAGAATTACACAGAACATTAACTAAATTGTGGACTTGAAGGGTTTTTTATTAATATATGCTACAACATGACAATCCTAATATGCTATCAAATTCTTTCGGTAGGTAAAAATCTAAGGTTCTGATAAGCTCGATTAATGTACGATAAAACACAAATCTCCTTTTAGAAATTTCATAACAGTCTCAATATCACATACTTATATTTATCTTTCGAAACCATGTTATTAGAAATCCAATCTATAGGATGAAAATGGTTAACTAATATTTGTCGTGTATGTTTTGAATTTAGTTCACCTCTAATTTTAGAAGAACCCAATCAGCTTGGCCATATATTTAATTAAACTTATTACTATTTATAGGAGAAATCTTCATTTAGAATAGATAGGTAGCAGTTAGAACTATTATTAAGTGGAGGAAGAAGGTAATTTCAATGTTGTCAAATAGAAACCCTTCGCTAAAAAATTATAATGTGCAATTAAGGCAAATCTACTCTTCCTAGTCATATGATAAATGTTAAATCCCGTTGACATAAAGGTAGATACTTTTATAGTGGCAAATGAAATTCAAAATATATTTAGATCATATATTCAGATCCTAGGTGTACAATCTAGTATTTATCTCCATCAACCATAGTTGTAATTACATATGAGAGTCCTATTTAAACAATCTAAAACCTCCAGATTAATTTTTTACAAATATCAACTAGCATTTGTTACGTTCTATAAATTTTTTTGGGTCATGGTTTGTTCATGTGGATCGGACCCGACCCAATATAGATTTTAAAAAAGAAGCTATATATTATTTTGAAAAGATGGGAACAATTACATTGTTTAACCGTAACATACAATTCATTTAAAATAGTTCTTCACACTTGAAGAAGTAGATAAATATCATAAACAAAAAAAGAAAGAAAAAGAAAAATGACAGACCATTTTTTTTAACATTGACATCAAACAATTCAAAAGGATACTTATTTGATTCCATTGCACTTCCTTTTCTTGAGATTCAAAGCCCGAATCAGAGCAACTCCTAAACGAAAATATCATTTATAAGTTTTATTCTATGGTCAAAAGATACACAATCTTATTCCTCTTATTCTTGATAATTACATAGGTATTAGAGCGATGTTAATTGTTCCATGCGTGAGATGTTATTTCTTGAAATAAACCATGTTTAAGTTTTTTTTTTAAAAAAATTTTCTTATCGGAAAGAAATAATTTTGATATCGAGAATAGAAAATCTGCAAATTTGAAAATAATATTTGTTCTTACCTTTAAGACATATAAGTCGACGAGTATCAGATTGGATATAGATCCGATGAGAATTGAACTCGCCATGTTTTGACCTAAAATCAGGCGTGTTACGATAAATCAATGAATCTGATTTGTAAATGACTAAGATATTTATTT
Organism: Solanum peruvianum; assembly: GCA_027705065.1. NCBI lineage: Eukaryota > Viridiplantae > Streptophyta > Magnoliopsida > Solanales > Solanaceae > Solanum > Solanum peruvianum. Next base: position 26,739 of record JAKWJD010000082.1, read on the forward strand.
CTTCCGTTGTTCCTTTGAACAATAGGTCAGGAAAAAAATTGTTTCTCCATAGTTTTGTGGGTTTTCTTTTTTTTTTTCTTTTCGGAATTTCTGGGTTTATTTTTCTTTATTATGAAAAAGATGATTGTTCTAATGAATATTGAAAGAAGAAATAATATACCAGTACAATGTCTTTCTTGAAGAGTTGAAAAGCTTTGCAGTTCATCAATGGTTTTTTTTTTTTAAAAAAAAGGAAAGATTTTATGCATTTTTTATTAATGTTTAAAAAGAAATTAGTGCAGTGCTAGTACTAAAGAAGTGTAGTACAATTTATACTTTTACTATTTTTTTAATATGGGAAAAGGTGAAGTCCTCTATTGCATATACTTTGTTGGATAAAAGATTAATATTATGTTTATTTTTTAAATAGTTTTATTAGATTTTTTTTGAAGAATTAAATATATAATAAGCATGCCAATAAGCTTGATAAATTCATTTAGTCCTTATGCTTTTTAAACTTTTTTTATCTTCTACAAATGATAGTGACATGTATTGCCACATTTAATTGTTCAGCAATTCGTATTGTTTCCTTGTTCATGTTTCCCACATGGATTAACATGAACAAACTTGAATTATTCCAAATGAAAATTTTCGAAGTCTAGTAAAGGAATAATGTAGAAGAGAAAAACATCTTAAGACACGTCTCTAAGGGCATAAAGTCATCCAGATATGTAATCCAAGGGCAACACAAACAAGAATTTTTTTTTAAAGAACTTAAGTGTTTAAAGATTTTCCTTAATGTTTCAGCACATGATTCTATTCACCTCTTTGAATTGAAGTGAGCTGAACTGGCTGGATTTGTTGAATTTTCAAAGTAGAGAGTCTAAGTTTATTCAACAGAGACTCTCTACGAACCTTGGATTAATAGATTGACTATTCTTTATGATGACATTTGATCTTGTCAGCTTTTTAGGGTTTATATTTATTACCATTAAGACTTGTGAGAGGATTTTAGATTTAAATGACTTGTTATATGTTATTTCTTTTTCGAATTACAATATATAAATTATATAGTTTGAGTTTTTCCAATTTATGTTATTAGAATTAAAAATCTTGTTATTAAAGCCTTCAATATATTGGTATACACATTATGAAATTAGTTCAAAATTTGGTTGAATATTGAATTTTTAGATGATGATTGTATGCTTACATGTCTCAACATATATGCATGACATATAAAAGTGTTCATAAAAAAGTGAATTTGCAGATGATGATTGGAACCTTTATGAGAATTCATTTGAATTAATGTGTGTGTCATATGCATGAAAGATTAAAAATTCTTGCCTTATTATATCTCAACATATATGCATGACATAAAAATTTATCATTGATGACTAAAACAAATGTGAAAAACTGAATGGTGACAATAAGGACATTTGGAATCGTAAATGTGGTACATACTAAAAGAATAAAAAGGTCTCCTGGATCAACCAAAATCAAGCAAAATAGGGTAACACTGAACAATATAGAGGGATCTTGAAGTGTATAAGGCTTTCAGAAAGGCTAATCGTGCTTCCCGTGGAATACTAGCTAGTTCTGTGTTTGATGACCTCATACATGAATGTGATAAAATTCATACTCCTCATGCTACATGGGAACGTCTACGAGGAACATATGGGGTACGTCTCTAACCCACCTTGAATAAGTGACTATCAAATTTGAGACTTACAAGAAGCGTTATGATCAAAATATCAAACAACACCTTGATGATGTCAAACATGACCGCTCAACACAAAAGTATAGGTCATGTTCTTTAATATGAAAAATAAGTTCAGGCAGTGATTAGGTCAGTTACATATAATTGGGAACATTTGAAGTTAAACAGAACAAATAATGATAGCATTTAAACATTTACTGATGTTGCCCACTATGTTAATGCTAAAGATAAGCATTTTGGTGATACTAAACCTTCTTATAATATCTTTGTGCAAGAGTCAAGTAGTATAGAATCTTCAGGATTCAAACGCTAGAAAGATTGGAAAATAATTGTGAAAGGCAAAAACACTGGAGAAGTACATTCTAAGAAAAAGAAAAAGCTAAATTCCAATTAATAAAAAAGGTTAGTCAAAAAAAGAGACAAGAGCAAAATAGCGTGCTATAATTGCAAAGTGCTGGGGTATTTTGATCGTGAAAGTATTGAGACAAAAAAGGTACTATTTCATAGTGTATTTCTTACTACTACATGTATTTCTAGCAGTTCTTTACTAACTGAATCTTATCCTATATCGATTATCGACTAAAGATCCACCGACCACATGAGTTGTGGTAGAGAAGAGTTTCGAGATTTTCATCGAGTTTCATCTAAATTAACGTGGATCTATGTAGGAATAATGATAAACGTTAAGTAAAAAGGATCAACACATGCAATGTGACCTTGTGCAGTGGAAATTCTTTGATTTAGCATGACATCCTACATGGTCCAGAGATTCGATGAACTTAA